>SNQJ01S0290693.1:0-10770 GCA_010110895.2 Picea sitchensis | reverse complement strand
TTTAATCATGCCAACCCTAAATAATTAGGGATTTGACTGTATCCAATAATTTATAGTAATTTAAGTGGGAAAACTTGTGATTATTGTTTCTTCTACCTATAACTCTGGTTCATTGTTGTTCTACCAGGTGGTCGC
Source organism: Picea sitchensis (assembly GCA_010110895.2). NCBI lineage: Eukaryota > Viridiplantae > Streptophyta > Pinopsida > Pinales > Pinaceae > Picea > Picea sitchensis. Next base: position 10,635 of record SNQJ01S0290693.1, on the reverse strand, counting down.
CTGCTGTCGACGTCCAAGAAATTTAAAGAAGCACACAATCAAACGTAAAACCCACCCAACATTTCGTTCAAGAAATATGCGCACTGTAACTTACATTGAAATGACAGAACTGGTAAAACGAAGAGCCCCAAAAACGAAGTTCCTAAGTAACTAAAATACGCCCCCAGTCAGAGGAATGCTCACTGTATAAAATATCGCCCACGGTAAAGCGCTTACTTCGACAGCAAAAAAAAAAGTATACCCACTGAAAGGCAAACGCCCAATGGAAGGGAGAACCCACTGAAACACACACGCTACTGTATATGAAGAAAAAAAACAATCGCCCCAGGTAAAACCAAAGGGAAACCCTCTGAAGGAGCCACCACATTCAGCGCCCAACAAGTAAGAGGAAACCCACCGACAAGGAATGAGATATTGCCAGTAGATAGATAAAAGAAACGCCCATCCCAGGAAAAGAAAAACCCAAAGTGAAAATGCCCAGTGGAAAGCATGCAACCGTTCTATCTAATCCTTATCACAACGTGGAAAGCATGCAACCGTTCTATCTAATCCTTATCACAACTAAAGACATTCATCAATATACACACATCCTTCTAAATTATCAGACGCATCAGAGACTACTATTCCATCAAAAATACAAAGCATACCTTGGCCTGCTCGCCCCGGAAGTTTGTCTGCCGACTCTTGATGTTCTCAGTCGCTCCCCGGCCCGCTTGTCGTGACCACGATGAACTCAATTTGGCATTCTCCCCAGCCCAAACTGGGGTACTTCTTCCCCCCAGCCGCGAAGGGGCCACACACAACCCATATGATAGCCTAACTTCTAAGCTCGCGTCCAAGGCTGAGTTACCACTCAAATGTGCTGAGGCTTTTCAACTCCTACTAGAAAATCACTACTCTCTCCCATTCCATTCCTCACCCAAAAGAAAAAGCCCCTCTCCTCCTTTCTTCCCTCCCTTTAACCCCTCAAAACCCTAATTCCTTTTCACTTCAGTTTTCCAATTCTTTAGTTAATTCGTTTGAAAATTCAAACCGATTTTTATTTTTATTTTACCATTTTCCCTTTTTTCAAATCTACATGAGCTCATTTCAATATTTAGCCATTCATTATTAATCTAATTATTTATCTATTTATTTATGTGTTTAATTATTTATCTATCCCCCTTTCATTTTATTAGTTTAATATTTAACTTTTATTTCCCCTTTTCCAAGCTTAACTTATGGGTTTAGAGTGGTTTTAATATAAATATACCTTGTTTATAAAACAATTATTTAACTCACAACCTCTTTATAACTCACATGCTTAAAACCCATTTTATAACCAAATTAAGTCTTATACTACAAAACCTACATGGCTTATGTTTTTATTCCTTTATTTCATTATTAGGAAGTGGCATTCCTATTTAATTTATCATTAATGTGCTTGCATTTTCAGGATTAAAGAGAAATTTAGCGCATGGAGAAACGATTGGGAAGGGTAAGAGTTTTACAAAACCGGAAAAATTGGGCGCATAATGTTAAGGAAGGAGATGGTCGTGGTTATGTTTTCTCTCTTTTTTGTTGTTTTTTGAAAGTTCAAAAGTTAAGGTCACCCCCGAAAGATCCCCCGGTTTCTAGGCTTAGGTTTAGATTTTTTTGGCTAGACAATAAATGGTTAGGGTAATGCTTAAAGTTTTAAACAGGCGCTTAAGACTTAGGGCAAGCTAGGCTGACTCCATCAACCAAATTTATCGCGACGTGCCCTTCAAATCGCACCACATGCGCCAAGGGTACCACTACTTTTAGAATTTTCGCGAAGCGACGCAATTTCAGATGCACCACGCGCTCCAAGGGTGCCACTGCATCGAACTCGATTGGTAGACATCTATAACCCCGAGTCAACACTCCGCCAGTGAGCTAGTAGAGATCAAGGCTCTATGAAGGCCCTCGCCTTTATTGCGCTACTCTTTAGAATCATCATCGCGAGCGATCAGCTGCCCTCGCATCGTGGGTCCTTCTCAACTAGGTAATCGCTAACCTACATTTCGAGCCACGGCGGGGGTGCTATCAGGCGGTGGCAGGGCTGCTATTCACCCCTCTCCCTCAACCTCTCTCAATTGTGTGGCCCCTTACTCCATATGTGATCGCTTCCGCGTTATCGCCACCGCATCACCAATAATCATGTCAGAATGTCGCCATCAAATCATCACATCAAATCAATATCATAATAAACAAATCAACCTTAAAGCACACTCGACTCAACCGGAGTCCAAGGGGTTCCACAAATGCCCCTGCATCCTCCAAGTCAAAAACACTGCACACTCAATCAAAATGAGTCAATAGCACCCTTCTAATCAAATAGTAACACATCGTGTCATTTGTCAATCACATCATAGTCAAATATATATAAGGTCCAACATAAAAAATGGTCCGTATCACTTGTGAGCAAGTGTCTCAAAGAATAAGTGGTTCCGCAGCCAGAAATGATGTTATAGATATGTACAATTGATGATGCTTTCGTGATTCAAATCACTATTGGTGCATGTCAAAAACAATGTAAACTACATGCCTAAACAAATAATCATTGAAAACCATGACAAGTCAACCCAACTATTTGATCATCCAATAGCATTTATAATGATTTAAAACAAAAACAACATTTCAGATATAGCACCAAGGATTTGATCATAAAATGTATGTGTTCTATGAAACCATTGTCCTAGGGATTTAATCAAAAGACACCAAAAATCATTGCACCATGAATTTATAAAATTAACCATGCCAAAACAAAAATACAATGAATAAAGTTTTGGTGTTTTGATACATGTATGACCATTGTTGAGTTAGAGGTGAAATGACCACATGAACAAAAGTATTCATAATAATCCAATGACGATTTTACGCATCGGCGCTTAATTTGTGTTCAAGGTTTCCACGCCATAGTCATGAAAATGAAAACGAAAGGCATGTGTGTGAATGCACAAGATAATAGTGTTGTTTTGTTTTAAAGATTTCAGTAACGTATTGAGGGTTCAAACCCTTGTGTAGGCAACAAGGAAAAGATAAAATTAAAAATGGTCGCCAACAAAGCCACATGTAACCTAACATGGAATATGAGACATTTCCTTCCATGGTTTCAGGACCATAGTGGTATGTCCACAATGGCATACCACAAGGTGGTAACAACTGGCAGGGTGGTAGGTGGCAACAAAGTAGGGCCACTATGTCAGGCAAGGTTCTAGCCTTACCGCGGAAACCTTATTTCGGGGGGGTCACCTAGTGGTTTTAGAAACCACCAAGGGGTGAAATCCATGATATGGCTCCAAATTACCATTATGACACTAGGCAAGTTCCATTTCGAGACCCCCCCCCTTTGTTAACGATCGACACATTGGGGGGGGGGCGAAATGTCATCCCAGCCATTGATCACCATTGACCCCTCCCAATCCTCCACCATCATATTTGAGTGGAAAGAAAGTTGTTCATATCAAGTAATTAGAGAAAGATGATATCCACCTATTCCCATAACCAATGGAATTATGCCACATGGGCAGCTACGTAGTTGGGCCGAAAGGTTATTAAAATGTGTGTGAAGGAAGTAAGAAATGAGGAGGAGGAAAATTGCGGCTAATGAGGCAGATAAACATATCCATATGGATGATATGATGTTATTCTAGGGTTCCATGTGGACTCATGATGCCATGTTAGCATCCCAGCCAACAAAATTTAAATAAAGTTGTAAAAAAATAGTGGAAATTGATAGAAAATTCAATGTTTTTGAGGTCATTAACTTGAAGGCCATTTTTAAGGCCTAAAAAAGATTTTTAGCAAACAAAATATGTACCAAAATAGGTATCCTTCTAAGACACATCATTTTCTGCCTATAAAATGATAAAACTCAGAGAGATATTTCCAACAAGATAAATTGTTCGCCAAACATAGATTGTATCAGGGAGTTACATACCAAATAGTGCAAGGTAAAAATGAGGCCCAGTTGACTTTCAAGGCCATAAATTCTTGCTTAGAGGATGTATTGATGAAAACAAGTAGTATGTGGAAATATATTGAGCCATAAAAAGAAACAATGGAGTTATATTCATAATTTGAGCACTTAAAAGTGCATAGGAGGAGGTAGAAGGCACCTGTAGCATTCAATGCCTAAAAGAGTAAAGTGGCCAAATCTTCAACAAGATGTAACTAGAATCCTGGAACTCAAATGAAGACGAAAATTGGATAGTTTTTTCAAAATAGGACCATGGAGAAACCCAGTTCAGATCCTGACAAACTTCCAAAGTAGAAGGTGCAAAGATGCATGGGCATAGATAAAAATTATACCTGGTTGAAAAGTGTGCAAAAGGAAGTAACTGGGTAATGATCAAATGAATGTAACTTTATGGTCAAGACTTAGAATTGAGAAAGAAAGTAGCCATTATAAAGGCATTGGATGGGGGATTCAAAATATTCACCCATAAATTTGAATTGGGTATTATAATTCACAAGAAAATAGAAAAAATATTTTTGTCATTTTTAAAGGGAAGAATGGTGCATAATCTTAATATATTTGTTAAACTATTATGATATAACAAATCCCACAGATGCACATTTTTTTAGATTTAAAGGAAAATCAACATATCAACATCGTATAGGAAAGAGACCAAAGTTAAGTGAAAGATTCACAAAGAACTTATAACCATGAAGATGAAGTTAGGGGACTGTGTGTCACCATGGGTAATGTAGGGACATAATCAACTAAGAATGGAGAAGGAAAGGAGGGAATCATGAATTTGGTAGAGACTATAAAGAGTCCGCAAAGGGACATAGTTAGTTATAATGTTGATAATGAAAGGATGATGAAATCGAAAGAGCAATAATATGACATCAACATCAGGTTGTTGTAGATTTTGGAAATAATAGAGAAGAAACTCGATAAGTGAAGATCGAAAGCAAGTAAAGACAATGACCATGATAAAATAAGAGAATCTATAAGTGTTGATTGACATCACTTTCACTCACTAAGGCACTCAATGAAGAGAGAAGAGAGTATTCCAAACTTATATCCTATCAGAAAGCATAAGATGACTGGGGTAGATTAACCAAGCAAGGAAAAAATGAATATTATCAAGCTCCTACCTTGATGGTGACCAAAAATAAAGATGAGGATGAAGAATTGATTATTTGGGGTGAGGAAGCAATTTCTTTAGTTTACATAGGTAATCCCTCATAGGAAGAAGGAAGAATTAAAATTATCAATTGAAAGGAAAAAGCATCCATGTGGTGGGGACCTACTTGTCCAAGTACAACACATTGATGACAAGAACATCACTTGGAAGCATTTTAAAGAGCATTTTCAGAAGAAGTACTTGACAAAAAATTATTATGATAAGAAGATGAAGGAGTTATTTGAACTCAAGATTAGAATTATGACCATGGATGAGTATGAAAGAATATTATTAGAGATATTGAAGTATTTTTACTTCATCAAGGATGAAAAAATCAATATTGAAAGGTTACTGGGTCGAATACCATCAATATTTTGTGACAAGATACCTTATGATGATCCAAAGAAGTTGGATGAAGAAATAAGGAGAGACAAGTGCCTCTATTATCATCATAAAGGAAGACCAACTTTCTCAAAAAAGGCTTTGGAAGATAAGAAGAAAGTAAATATGTTGCATAGGAAGAAAGGAAACAAACCACCATTGTTCAAGAATAATTATCAAGCACATCAAAATAAAGATGAGACAACAATGTCATAAAATTTGAGAAAAAGGTCAAGGAAACAACCTCAGCACATACCCCTTGTAGAGGGGATGTTTTCCTTGGATTTGGCCTCTAGATGAAAAATGAAAAGAAAGGGGCTTAAAAATACCACTTCATGTGATTTATCCTAACTCTACTAGGGTTGATGTGATGGTTTGGCACAATGTGTTATAGGGGCACACCTGATCTAAATAATCTTGGCACGCCGTGATCTATGGTACCGCCCCGCTGACCCCCTTAATAATCTTTAATGAAGGGGGGCACGAGCAAGAGGTTTCCCGCCACGTGCACTTCACTAATGTGGTGCCTCCTCATGAACTCGAACCCCCCCAACTCCGCTACCACTACCCCCCCCTCTGAGAAGACAACTTACCACTCACCTTTACCACCTCTCGATCTCATGACACCTGTTTACTCCTCGCCTATCACATGTCCCTCGTCCCTGTTGCCATGCCTTTTCCTCAGCCACCGTGAGCTTCTTCCTAGCCTTCGTGTCTCATCCACCTGGCCATCATTCACCCAATAGACTTTTGGTCACACCCATTTCCTCATCCTTGTCAGCTCCATCCACGTCCACCATTTGCCTGCAAGAATCCAACGAAGCCCCAAGAGACAAAGGAGAGGATTCCATGTCTTCTAGGTTCCAAGTGGGCTTGGCATGATCAAATCCCGATGAAGTGAAAAGCAGAAAGCTGGGGAGGTGGTTGAAATATCATCTCCCCATGAATGGAAAATCATAATGGTCTGACCATGAAGGTAATCTGTCAGCCTAGACAGTCTGTGGTTGCATATGACAACAAATCTACATGAGCAGTCTGACTGAAGAGACACAAAGGGGCCGACAAATATTAGATTACATTTGACTAAGTAGACGCAACGTCATGGAAGCTCGAGCATGCCTCCGTTTCACGCATTTTGAGTATATATCGAAGCCTCATTTTTGTAATGGTCTTTGGTTGAGGAGAGCCCCCATATGTAATGTTTGTTTTTCCATTTCTTTTCTTTGGTTATGTAATCAATTTGAGACTTTCATGTTAATAGAATTCAATTTCTTGTTTCCTTTCATTTCTAGAGATGTGTTGAAACACTGCATGGATGATCCAAATGAAGATTGTTACATTTTATAATGTAGGTTTGATTATAGAAATATCATGATTATTTTTATTCAGTTCCCTATGTTATCTTTTACCTCTTAAATTGGATGGCTCGGGCATGGAAGATTCAATTGAGATGTCACAGTCATAGAATAATGGAGGTTTGATTATTCTCAGAAATAAAAATTATGTTGCTTTGCATCATATTTTAAGCCAAACTTCAACCCAACATTCTTTGAGTTTGAGTTTTTCTCCTCTCCGAAAGGTTGGACGGCCTCGGCGCCCGTGAGCTGGGCCTCTATTCACCTCTCTACTCACTCCTTCCCTCTTCTATCTCTTTGGACCCACTTCCTCGACCTAGTTAACATGGCCCTCAATTCCCTATTCATTTTGTTCGGGCTATGTTGAACATCATTCATATATCTTCGAAGCTTTTTCCATTGACCTCCATTCATATAAAAATAACATCCACCATATATAAACTATTGGGTACTGGGCTTATCCTTCCGCAATATGAGGGTGACTCGCTAATATTTCTATCGCCATCGTCAGGGATGACCCGAAGACCTTTACCCGGGTAGAATGACAATGAACTTTTGATTCTAAAGGTGCATCGATATCGGGAATTTTGAAGATTGTACTTGCACCAAATCCAATGGTGAATCCATTAAGGCGCATCCATCAAGCTGAAGCTACTTTTAGCCTACACCCGAAGCTCCCTCGAGAAAACAATGATCGATCTAGTCTGATGGTGAAGAAAGACTGCATTAATACCATTCTCGCACATCATTCACGTGGCGACTCTATGGTTGAAGAATCGACAGACCTAATCGGGTTCAGAATGGAAAAAATATTGGCTCAGAGGTTTGCTTTCTATGATTTTTCAAAGATATTTGGTTTCCCTAACCCACCACCTAGTGGAAAGGAATGGAAATGTACCCTTCCCAAATTTCAAGGAAAGGAGGGGGCGGTACCAGCTGAACACTTGCTCTATTTTCATGATTTTTTATTCATCAACTTCATATTGTGCATGAAGATGTTCACATCAAATTTTTCAGATATTCACTGAAAGGAGTTTCTCTTGACTGGTGTCAATCTCTTCCATTGTAAAGCATCGACCCTTTGCACGCTTTCATGAAAATTTCCAATTGTTTTGTAAATATTATTTTCTAGCTGAGTATATTTAAGAAAACTATTGTGATGAGTTTTCCTTGTTTCATGAAGATTCTGCTAGCCATGAAAACCATATTTGTGATGAAGTTTTTACTTTGGAGGAAAGCATTTTCTATGAAGGTCTAAAGGTGTTGGATGATATTCATTATGATGGTTGTAGAGAAAAAACATCTAGAATAATTTCATATGAATATGTTCTTTTAGATGTTCAAGAAGACCAACATGTCTCTTTCAAAAATTCTGATGTCTATGAGCAAATGTTTTCCGCAGATATTTCTCCTAGATATGGGACTGAGGTAGATGTTGTTTGATTTTATTATGAGGAAAATGAGGAGGATATATCTGTCCATGAATCATATGTTTTGAGCATCCCTTCTTGTGAGAAATAAGTTGTTCCAGATATTCACTGAGAGCAACCCATCTTTGATGAATATCCTAGGACTGTAGACGACCAAGAGCATAACTCTTTCATGGTTCTTGTGTATGATGATTATGACTCTAATCCTTAGGAGAGCCATGAAGAACACTATTCTTGCCAGAGACATTCAGCCTGGTGTGAACAGATGCAAAACATAGCATGTTTTATATCACCTACCTAATGGTTTTTCCACTATATTATGGATTCTCACAAGTGAGTACATGGAGTGGCATTTTCTTCATGTCTTGGAGCCGCCCAACTTTATTTCAACTTCAACTTTGGAGAGAATATGAAGGATGTAACTGTTTTGCTATCACAGTTTCATTATTTTCTATTGATCACTAACAAAATAAATGGTCTTCCTGAAAGATACTTTGAATGGCTATGGTGGAAGTTTGATTTCACCCAAGACCGCGGTGTAACAAATCAATTAGTTTAGAATGTGCAACAAGTTAATGTGGGAGCATATGTGTTTATTTTCATTTTTACTTATTGGCCTGTATTCCTCAACAAGGTGTTTTGAGCTTGAATCCATATCCCAATGCATAAAGTTTAATCGGAATTCATTGAATATCTAGAAGCTTCCTTAGATAATTTATCCCCCATGGATCCTAATGTTAGCACACATTATTAATCATGGGGGTGTTTTCCTTGATTACTAAGGTTGCACGACTGAAGCAGGACCTTGCACGCCGATATAATGACGCCATCCCAAGTCATACCCCCTCTACATTGCTTTAATAAAGGGGGGTCCGAAATCCATTTCAGCTGGGACCCCTCACTAACATGGAACCTCCTCATGAACTCAGAACCCCCCTCTCTAATACACTTACCAACTACCCCCCCCTCCAAGTAGAAAAATTACCTCTCACCCTTACTACATCTCGCTCTCCCGACACCTATTTCCTCCCCGCCTACCACCTCTCCCTCATCCTGGTGTCGCCACACCTTTTCCCTCTACCACCGCAACTTCTTCCCAACCTCTATGTCTCCTCCACCTAGCCATCATTCACCCAATAGCTCACCCACACTCCATCACCTCATCCTCGTAAACTCCATCCACATTCGCTCACTTGTCTCCCATGCAAGCATCCAACAAATCTTCAAGTGGCAAAGGAGAGACAACCATGTCTTCTAGGTTCCAAGTGGGCTTGTGCTTTTTTAGATCCTGATGTAGAAGTTATGAAATATGACAATGTCATTGAAACATCGTCTCCCCCATGAATAGAAAATCAGAACGGTTTGACCATGAAGGCAGTATGTCAGCCCAGATAGTTTGAGGTTGCATTTGACAACAAATATTCATGAGCATTCTGACCATAGAGACACAAAGCGGCCAACAGGTGTTAGATCACGTCTGATTAAGAAGACACAACACCATGTAAGCTCGAGCATGCCTCTACTATTTTTTATGAATTGTTTGAGTATATGTATGGAGTTCTATTATTTGGTAATGGTATTTGGTCGATCAAAGCTCCCATATGTAATGTTTTTTCTACCAGAGTTGTACTCTGGTTATGTAATCGATTGAAGACTTTCATGTTAATAGAAGTCAATTTCCTATTTATTTTCATTTCTCTATAAATATGTGTTTAAACATTCGAGTATGGATGATCCATCTGAGGATCGTTATGTTGTTATAATGTAGGTTTGATTATAGAAATATCATGATCAACTTTATTCAGTTCCATGTGTTATCTTTTCCCTGTTACATTCGATGGCTTGGGCATGGAAGATCCAGTCGAGTTGTCGTAGTCATGGGATAATGGATGTTTGATTATTCTGTAGTTGTGACTATGTTTGTTGCATCATATTTCATTGTCTAAAACTTCAACCCAAGATTTCCCTTGAGTTTTATTTTTTCCTCTCCGAGATGCTAGAAGGCCTGATGCCCAGAGCGATCTCGCTCACCTATCTCACTAAGTCTTCCCTCTGATCTCTCTTTAACTCAATTTCCTGATTGAAGTTAATGTGGGCCTCACTTCCCTGTGCATTTCTTGTCCATTTCTGTGTTGAACATTATTCAGATTTTGAGTTTTGTCGATTGACCTCCATCCATATAAAACCAACATCCACCATATAAACTCTGATGGGTACTGGGCTTATCCTCCCACAATTTGAGGGCGATTCTCAGTGCTAACACAACCCATTAAATGTAGGGGTTATGAAGGAGATCACATGTGCATATATTTCCCTCATACAAGTGAAAAA
>SNQJ01S0290691.1:0-10472 GCA_010110895.2 Picea sitchensis | reverse complement strand
CCGCCTTTGCACATTTTTACCATTTTTGCCCATTTTACCTTGTCATCTTCCAGACCGATTTTTGAGCAAACGGAGATGAATTTTAAAAATTTGAGAGAGGTGTTTGGTCATCACAGGATGAGGAACAAAACCCTATTTCAGTTTTTTCAACGGAATTACGAGCACAGAGAGTCAAAGACATCTTCGAGGCCTATTTTTCCACATTTTAAATTTTCCGTTTCAGTCCCGATTTTACAGGAGCTGTCACGGCCAGCTGGGGACGAATTTTGCGAAACCGAAAGAGGTTTGTGTCCAGAACATGCTTATATACAATAACCTCTTTCAGTTTTCTCCCAAGTGTCATCATTGAATAAATAATCACATCTTATCGGACCCCTATTTGGCAGAAAAACGGACCATTTTTTATGGCAGAAAACTCTGAATTCTGTGGGAGTGGTGGCTATTTTTGGCCGAGGCGGTTGAAACGACTCTTGGAACTTGAGGAGAAGATCTATATTATTTATTGGGATTATTTGAATGTAAACGGGTTGGATCTTCACGCCCTGTGGCTATCAAGTTGTAACTTTTTTAATAGATCTGCCATTAATGAAAGAGGCACTTTACAGGATTCATGCGCATGTTCACTGGTGATGTGATTGTCTCAGTTAAATGTTTTCTTGCTCTGTTATCATCTCGTTTTTCTTGAAACTAATATTTAAGAGTAGCGTATGTCTCAGGATTTATCTCTGATACCCTGTTTCCAATTCTAAAGATTTTAATGTTCATCTTCTAAATATCTTCAATTAAGAGATTCTTAAGTGCTTGTTAGTTGGAGTTGTTTCCTTATCTTTTCTTCTGATCATCATTTGAATTATTAAAGATCCAGCGAGTGTGTTATCTTGACATGTGAAGGATTTCTTCAGCATTTCTAGTTGTATCTCAGATATTATTAAATACAGACCCCATAGCCCAATGGAGGAGTAGATTGTCTCAACCATTCAAAAATACTTTGACAGCAACACCCTTGTCCTTCATAACTAGCCTAATATCTCCTCAAACAAAGCTATATTACACAGAGAGATCCCTCTCTGAGTCTTGGAGGGCTAGTTCCAAGACTCGAAGTGGTTCTGATGTTGCCTCTGTGATTTCCTTTTAGCCTTGGGCAAATTACAGAGTGCTAACAGAAACAACAAATTAGATCGAAGCACAAAGAACAATACACACAATTACTGTGGTTCACCCACACCATAGGGCTACGCCCACAAAGTCTTCTTTATATTATCTCGGTCAAGCAATTATAGCACAAATCTTTAATGATCCTTACTTCACACAGGAAAAAATATTTATGCAGCTCGCTAGATCCTTCTTCCTTGCAGATCAACACAAAGCTACAACAACTTGCACTTAGATTCTTAATCTCATGCATAGAGCACTTCAAGATACATCTGATCACACAGATCTAGTACTAGCACTAAGTCTTTAGCTATACATCACATAGATGTACTACCTCTCTTTCTTCTCTATTTACATTGCCTATTTAGAGATTACAAAATAGGCCTAAGTGTGCGTAAACCCACAGGCCGACATCCCTTTCCCGTTACATCAACCCAAAACCCTAAAATGGACCCAAAAATAGGTCTTGCTTCCTTAATTTCTGCTTCGCGTTGCGCTCCATCCTTGGAAAGTTGTCGCAGTCCCAAAAACGGTCAAATATGACCAAGTATTCTTCAAAACTTGGTCAAGGTCCAACAAGCCCCCAAAACTCACCTATGAATCATCCCAAGTCACTCAGGTCTGATCAATTTCACTCTGAACGCCTCGAGCTTGGATCAAGCTGCTTCGACCTGTTGTAGTGCGACAACCTCTTGTTCCATAAATTCCTGGATTATTGTGTCATTGAGTGGTCCTTCCAGGCCTTGTTGTGCAATGATGACAACCTATTTGAGTTCATCTCCCTGGATTTCAAGTTCAACAAAAAGTTGGCATGCCTTCTCTTGGAGTGCTTGCAGTCATTGAGAGACTTCCATCACTTTACTTTGCAGCGTGTGTACTTGTTTTTGGGTTGTACATTGTTCTGTGAACCTCTTCATTCTTTTAACTGGGGTCACAGACTTTAGTTGTGCTTGTAGTACATCTTCATGTTTCTTTAGTTCCTAGAGTTGTGCCTCCAATGTCTTCAATTCTGGATTCTCTGCGAGGGTTTCATAAGTCTGTGCACTTCTATTGCTTAGCTTCCTACATTCCAAAGCCAAGATTTTTAACTGGTCAACTGCATTTCAAGCAGTGGCCTCTCTTAGATCTCTTATCTCTTGGGGTGTCTCAGGTATGGTGCAGAGCTCTAGATCCGTGATGCGCCATTGGATTTGTTGGATTACTTCTTCCAGTTGGGTCACCTGCTGTGGAAGACGGTCTTCCATATTTTCTTCTATAATCGTCACAGAGCAAAGTTCTTTGTGAATCCTTTCCTGTACTTCAAGCTTCTTTGCTAGCAACTAGTCCTTACTCTGCTGTAACTGTTATTTTTCCTCCTCCCACTTCGCTTGTAAGGCAAGCTACTCTTTTTCTTCCTTTCTCCGTTGTTCTCTGTGTGCACTCTGTTCTTGCGCCAAAGGCTAGGTGGCTTGCGCTATGTCTTCGTGAGCTCATCAAAGGTGAGCTTCGACTTTATCGGTGATCTGGCGTAATTGTGTGGGCTCATCTCCTATTCATGTTGTTTCTCTTATCAAGAAAATTGTATACATTGTTTGGCTGGGTTGGGGTGCTTGCTACACTTCTTTGAGTTTACCTTTGATCCAGTTGAATAACTCCTCCTACTTTTCTTCTTGATTTTCTGCGAGCTCTAGTGAAACATCATTCAGCGCGACAATTAAGAAGTTGAAATCATTCGGGGTAAGGGTAGTTTTAGGCATGATTCGGGTGGCCTTAGCTTTCTTTTTGGATGAGGGATTTGGTGGGGTAATCTTCCTTTTCTTGGAGGGATCTTCTTTGTCTCTAGGTGGAGTAACCTCACCTTTGTTCTACTCAGCTTCTATGCCCCCTAGTTCTTCATCATCACCTCCCTTCACAGGTGAGAGAGAAGTAGTATTCATGGATGTGTTGTGGATATCTTGAACTTCCACATCCTTCTTAGTCTAGCACAGTCCAGGTGTATCTGGCATAGCTTCAGGGCTATCCATGTCAGACATCTCTATAGGGTCTGGTGCAATAAGAAGGTCTGCCGACCATTCCTTGGTAATCTCCTCCAAGTCATCTTCTGTCAGCTTCTAATATGACTAGAGATGTTTTTTTTGCTCATCCGCGCATGCTGTGATATAGGTGAAGTGACGGTCTGTGCTGAATTTCATCAAAGGTCTAAACCTATGAAGTGTGTTGGGCATGATGCGCGGTGTAGACTAGATGGCATTCTTCAATTGAGTGTAGTGAGCATGGAAGACGACATTGGATTGCCACTACTTGTTCATGTTGCTGGAGTACCACAGCGTACAAAACTTCACGGCCAGTGGTTTGAAGGGTTCGATCTCTGGAAAAGTGGATCCCTCGGGCAGTTCTCAAGCGATGAAAGTGATGAGTATGAGCAACCAGCTAAAGTGGAATTCATACCCTTGGTCCTGCACTTGTCTACAATCAAGCTCTAGATGATTTATAAGGTACTTTTCCCAGTTCATTTGTAGTCCCTCCACGCACTTCCCTGCGAGGTCAACTACAAATCCGGTCACGTGTGTGGGTATGTTCTTGCCGACTAAATTTCCTGTGATCAGTTGGAAACCAAAGCGCACTGTTTCATTCTCAATGGAGGCTACCATTTAACCTCGTGTGCCTTTCTCTAGATCGCTATATGTGTCTTTTATTCGTTGGGTGAGAGTGTGATCTGCGGTCTTTCCAGGGTAAAATTCTTATGGTTCAGGGCCCTGCATGCTTAGCCCAATGATCTGAATGATCAAAATGGGATCCACAGTGATGCGGAAGTCCAACCATAGGTATCCTTTGTGGTAGCAGGACATCAACAACCTGACGCATGCATTTACTTCCTGATGCCTCCTGAAATGTGGAATCTTCATTACGTTGAGGAGGGTTGTCTGCATGAGGTTATGGGTCCATTGATGCGGGACAATCTTGGGGTTATTTCCTTTTGTAATAGTCAACTACTTGTGTGGGGATATCATATTGTAAACCTTGTGATCTCCAAGGTTAAAATCACTAAATTTCAGCGTGGTGAGTGTTGTGGTGGGAAATCCCCCTACGGACTAGCAAATAGGGTTATATTATGCATTCATATGTGACCAAAAGAAACCTACTTTCTATCTTCGTCCCCAGGCCTAATCCCCATTTATTTTCAGTGAATACATGGTTAGACCAACATACCTTGTTCTAGATGGTTGATGTCGATCCTTCTTCATGCTTGACCGCTTGTTGGCAGCTCTCCTCCCAAGGCTGACCTGCATACAAAACAAGCAACAAAATACACATGCGTTTTACCTACAAACTAATGGGTTAGAGATTCAAACATATATTTACTGAACTATGAAGAACTCATATAGTGGGATGGGAAAAAATTTCTTTATTATTAACTTTAATGAATCAACTTACAATGTCAAGACCGGCCACTGCTCCGCGAATCCTGATACTGGGCTCCTCTTCAAGTGTCCTCCAACTTCTTTTCTTTGTATTACTTCTTGCACAAGGATGGCTAAAGGGTTGTGACAATGGGAATGTGCAATTGGGCAAAGTTTCTTTACTCTTATTCTTCCTCTTCCAAATGGGACCCCTAACCCTTCTTTTATAGGCTAGAAGAAGCTAGGTATTTGGATGACCCCTCGGCCATGCATGGCCGGAAGTTTCAGTTAACTCACCCAAAGTTGTGTGTTTCGTTGGCAACTTTCATTTTTTCATTCTTTTGTCAGTCCACGCGGACTGTTTTAGGTCAGCTAGCATGTACACACATGCAGTAATGGAGTAGGGCGCGTGGGCCTTTATAAAAGAGGTTTTTTAAAGAGTTTTTCAACAGTGCTTTGGAAAAGAAGGGATCTGAGATGACCTGATGCCAGGTAAGCATGTATGGTGCAAATTAGGGTTATAACAGTGAGCTTCTCCTAGTCAGCATGAACTACGCGCACCCCTTTCTGGAGGTGTGCAGTGACCACAACTTAGTCAAAGTCTCTGGGTACAGTGTCTCAATTCACTGTGCCACTTAGTGGTGGGATATGTTTAGGCAAGATCCTTGGGATCATTTTCACAGTGGCGAAGTCTTTTCCAAGCTTAGATCGTCTTTCTGAAGGTGGTCAGGAGGGTCATGCTTGAGTAGTGGAGGGGGATGTTGGTAGTGCTCCCGAGGAAGATGTCTATATGCCTATAGATATTTCGTTCTCCGACATGACTCTCTCAGTCATTAAATCAATTAGAACTTCTTCAACAATTTTCTCAACAGCACTGAGCTCGTCCGACATACAAACTTGGGTCAGCTAGCTCAGGTGCAAAAAGGAATTCAAAGACTACAATGAATAGTAAGGGAACAACGAAATGATCTTAGGGTAAGTAAATCTCAGGGTTCGTGATCAAATTCTCAGTTAGAAAAAAGTATTCTCGGTGCGTGGTGTGATGAGTTAAGTATGCAATCTCAATAATGGACATGGGGCCTTCATTAATTTGGTTATATCCATTCTGGTGCTATCCAATGGTCTAATGGTAATCCATAACTTCTTTTTGACCCGTTCGGGGTGGTAGTCGAACGGGTATATCGGATACAATGGCTATATTGCTTCATCATGGTGAAGTATTCTATGTCGTTGTTCTGATATCTCGATGAAGCTCCAATTCTGCAATTCTTCTTGTTGTGAAGTGTCCTCTAGAACCTCTTGTAACCTTACAGTATTAGCCCTTTTCTTTCTTAACTTTCTAGCCTTCTTCCCAATGAGCTTTGTCTCAGTAATGCTTTTACCATTCTGATGCTTATCTTATGTGGTCTTAGTTACTTCACGTTGTTGAAAGTCTTTCCTAGGGTTCCTTGATAATACTTCTTCTGTATCAAAAATAGGTAACTCAATCTTTTGCGGATCCTCAAGTGTTCTCTTAGCTTTGACATCGGAGCTACTAATATTAAATATCTGTGATATTTTCTTTTGTTCCTCAATCAAGTGCATGATCCTTCTGGTCATAAATTGTTTTAACACTTGCTTCTTTTGTTCCAAAACTTTTTCTTCCTCTTTTCGTCTGGCTTGTTCTCTATCAATCCAAGGTTTTCCTATGAGCATGGTAAATGGGGAGTTTTCTACAACAAATTTAATAATCTTAAATTCTTCCTCTGTCGAAGTTCCATTGACAGTCATAGGCATCCGAGCATGCATTCCACATAAGTTTACTAGCTTTCCTCTGATTAAACTTGTTCCTCCTAGGGAAGGGATCATGGCAGGCTTTCCTATAGCTTCCCAAGTTCTTTTTGGCATAATTTTCACTTGTGTCTCTTCATCAAGAATACAGTCAATGTCAAAGTCCCCTATTATTTATTCCATTTTCTCCTTTTCTTTGAATATCTCTGATAACCTAACATGTCGGTGATCATTCAAGGTGTCTTTCATCTGTAGCAATATAATTTCTAATTCTTTCTAGGTTTCTTCTATGATCTTGGTCTCTTGATCTCCTCCAAAGTTTGCTTGATCCATATTCATATTCTCAAGTCTAGCAATCATTCTAGGGAAATCCAACACTTCATGGTCCATAGCCTTACAACAGAGGCAACTAGGTTTTCTCTCAGGGTATTCCTTAGCAAGATGTCCCGGTCTTCTGCAGCTATAATAGAGGGTTAATCCTCTCTTTCATTTAAATGTTCCCTAACTTCTTCTATACTGCGCACCAAGTTCGTGGTAGCTAGCCTGCAAAAATCTCTTTCTAGGATCTTGCATCCACTTGTTATTCCAGACATTCTTTCAATGCATAGGTATAACATATCTATCATTATACTTATTAGATCTATTCATATCAAACTTTCTTTCAGATATTAATGCCCTAGTTTTGAATCTAGGATAGAATCTATCAAACATACCTAGATCCATTCTTTAGAAACAAAAAATTTCACTTATCTACAGAGCAAAAAGCTTCTAGATCTAAGAACTTTTGACTATTGTTACCTTTATTAGAGCACAGAGCTTACAGATCTTACCTCTTTTCTGCAGATCTGACTTCTTTCTTTCAGAAATTTCAACTTTTACTTTTCTTAGAGCACAGAGCATTCAGATCTCGCTTCTCTTCTTCATATATGATCTTCCTTTCTTCATATCTGACCTTATTCCTAGTACAAAGCTACACAAGTCGAGTAAAATGATGCACACTAGGGAAACAGATCTACGCACAGAGCTTTCTTTTGCACAATGTTTCTTTTTCCTCAGTTCCCAGCAATCAAAATTTTAGGTCCTGGCAATGGAACCATTTGTTGGCACAGGGGCAGACCCAGGGTTCAACGCTCAAGAGAGCACCAACAAAACCCTAACTATCGGCCCTTTCGGAAACACCTGCGAAACAAATGAAGTCTCACCCGAGGTAGAGGCAGGGGTGGTTGTGTGACTCAGATGTTTGCAACCGTAGTTGTGACATTGATCTGTGATTATATCTTTTACAGGGCACTTAGCATAGATCATTCGTCAATATTTAACCCATATGGTACTTCACAGATAACACAGAGCATCACAGTGAATACTTATACTAAACATGGTTCAATACTTAGCCACATAAATATAGGTTAGGTTCAGTAGATCAAGCACTAAGCATATTTTATATCATATCTAAAATTCATTCATATATCACCAGCACAAAGCATAACTAGATCTACTAAAAACAGAAAGCACTTAGCCAAAAGGAAGCAACACATTATATCAAAGCACAAAGAACAATACACACAGTTACTATGGTTCACCCCCACCCTGGAGCTACGTCCACAAAGTATTATTTATATTATCTCGGTCAAGCAATTACAACACAGAGTTTTAATGATCCTTACTTCACATAGGACAGAAGATATGTGCAGCTCACTAGATCCTTCTTCCTTGCACTTCAACACAAAACTATGTAAAACTTTCACTTAGCTTCTCAATCTCATGCACAGAGAACTCCAAGATACATCCGATCACACAGATTTAGTACTAGCACTAAGCCTTTAGCTATACATCACATAAATGTACTACCTCTCTTTCTTCTCTATTTACATTCCCTATTTATAGATTAAAAAATGGGCCTAAGCATGGGTAAAACCACAGGCTGACATCCCTTTCTCGTTACATCAACCCAAAACCCTAACATGGACCCAAAAATAGGTCTTGCTTCCTTAATTTCCGCTTTGCATTGCGCTCCATCCTTGGCAAGTTGTCGTAGTCCCAAAAACGATCAAATATGACCAAGTATTCTTCAAAAATTGTTCAAGGGCCAACAGACACTTTGTCACCCTTGGACAACAAGTATTCTATGCAATAGTAACCTACAACAAAAAACGCAATGGATTGCTCAACAAACAGGGAAAATAGGTGTTTACGATGACATCATATCTCAGGAATAAAAATGTTTTTTCATAAATGAGAGAGGTTTTTGTATGTAATCTTGTTATAAATAAAAACCTCTCTCGGTTTCACGAATTTCATCTCCATATGGCCATAATACGTGTCACACAAACATGTCTCAAACAGAAAATCATGAAAACTAAAAAATAAGGCTCAAAGATTCATTTGAATCTCCCAATCCGTGACACATTTTGAAAATATGATAGAGGTTTTTATTATTTGGTTTGTCCTAGACAAAAAACTCACTGGAATTTTCAAAATTCCTCTTTTGTTGGTCAGAAAATAATCTTGAAGTTTTCCACTAAACCAGTCATTTACGCAGCGCGCCTTGTAAGCTGTGCATAGGAAAATCCTCTGTGTGACAAAATCTTCTATGTGATGACATCCTCTACGCGACGACATTCTCTGTGTGATGAAATATTATGTGCGATGACATCCTCTGTGTGAGGACATCTTCTACGCAATGACATATCCTACGCGAGAGCATACTCTACACGATGACATCCTCTGCGCGACAACATCCTTTCTGCGACGACAACCTCTTCATGAAAACATCCTATGTGCAATAACATCTCATGCGCGATGACATCCTCTATCCAATGACATCCTCTGTGTGATAGCATCCTCTACATGATGAATACTTATGCACAATGACATCCTCTGTGCGATGACATCCTCTATGTGACGACATCCTCTGCGTGATGACATTCTTTGCGCGACGACATCTTCTATGCAACAACATCCTTTGTGCGATGACATCTTCTACACGACATCATCCTCTGCGCGAAAAATTCCTCTACGCGACAACATCCTCTGCATGAAAATGTCCTCTGCACAATGACATCTTTTGTGGTATGACATATTGTATGTGATAGCATCATCTGCATGACAAAATCCTCTGCACAACGTGCGAAAAATGAAAGCAAAAAAAGCCTTTGCGCAAGGAACTTGCACAACGAGTATTATTTTGAAGTTCGCAATGATACCGATGATATGGGATGTCGTTATTGTTCCTTTTCTAACCTTATGAAAGGTGATTATGAACCATAATACCTTTTGATATGATATTCACCCTAACCTATGACTCATCTAGGAATTCCTTGATTTTCCCAAGATCATGTCATGACTTTGAAAACTTTGGACAAACCTCTAACTCTAGCTATGAAAATCATGGTGCTAACATAGTGCATAATGAAGTCTCACCCGAGATGGATTATGGGTGACTACAAGACCCAAATGTCTACAATATTGGAAGGGATGTTTCTTATGGGGATGTCATACATTATTTATACCTCAATTATATCAGATATATCACTCTATAACCATGTTCATTCATTAAAGTTCATTATGCTGTAAATATCATAATTGTTCTAGTGCGCACTACATTTTACTTCTTTCAGATCCATTCATTCAACATAATAAAACAAGAAACAAAGTAAACATTCCACACTGAGACATAAGTTTTACCATGATTCACCTTCCCCTCGGCTACGTCCACAAATATATGGAATTATTCTCTCTTCTACTAATATTCATTAGGTTGTTGCACTACGTGAATTACATATTATATGAGGGTGACAAGGTCACACTAGGATCCACATCCTACGACCTTACCCTCTTAATTTTATAACATTGTGCGCATTAGATATGAAGCTGACAAGACCACATGAAGCTCCACATCTTGTGATCTTACCCTCCAATACAATTGATCTCTCTGTCTCCAAAACTGACTGTAACAGCATCTCAATATTAGCTCCACAACTCTCAACCAAAATTGATGACTAGTAACTACGACTTCTCACTCATCACTAGAAACTAGATCTCCTCATATCTCACAATACATATTTATACTACAAAAATGGGTTAAAACCCATTATAGCAATGACCGGAACCCTAACCTAATAACCCTAAGTGGATTAGGTTTGTCCACATTCTAACTCCCTACATGCGTCT
>SNQJ01S0290690.1:0-10770 GCA_010110895.2 Picea sitchensis | reverse complement strand
AAGTTGAAAAAGGTTTTTAAATTGTACTTGATACTGATTCACCCCCCTCTCAGTATCAACACATAGGTTGTTGGATGGTGTAGATTTTTTTGGGATGGTACAGGTTGGTTGCAGTGACAGGTCACAATTGGATGTGACAGAGGCAGAAAGGGTCTGAAGGACCAGAATTTTCAATTTTCAAAAACCCTAGTTTATAAAGGTGTACGCAGGCTGACAGAAGGAAGAATGTATACATCTGTGTGTTGCAGTATAGGAAGGTCGCGTACATATGAATGTTGCAATATAGATAGGTTGCGTACCTATTGACATATTGGATTATGTCTACAAGTTGGGTCTTGTACTTGAGGATTGGATTCCTCTTCTCAGTTGGTGTTGATATATGCAGATTGGGTCTTGCATTGAGATTTGGTGCTCTCTTTGAGTTGGTGTTGATAAACCCCCGAGATTGTAGTCTCATGTGACACATAATACAAAAATTTTACGTATACGTATTTTGTTCCTTGTGTTCTTTATGGTGATGGTTTATTTATGATGTATGTTGTTGAGATATCTTTACATGCAAACAACTAGTTGTGAATGGAAGTAATGAATAATGAGTCAATGGTGATTTCTAACTAAGGTGTTTTGTAAAGAGTTGTAAAAAGAGACTCACACTGATTCACCCCCCTTCTCAGTGTGGTCGGTGTGTCCAACAATTGGTATCAGAGAAGGCCTTCACTATAAGCCTTACAAGCTTGAAGGAGATCCATGGACACACAAATGGATGAACATGCAATGCTCTTATTTGAAGAGGAAGATTTGTTAAAGATCAAAGATAAAGTTCTAGATTATTTTGGACAAGTTAACGATGAAAAAAAAATATGATTAGATGTGTTGGCCCTTGACCAAGTTTTGGGTGATTCTTGGTCATGTTGACCTATTTTTGGACTTCGATAGCCTGTCAAAGATGGAGCACAAGACAACGCAGATATCGCGGGATCTCGGCCCCTTTTTGGGTCCTTTTTGGGATTTGGGAATATGTAATGGGAATCGGATGTCGGCCCATGGGTTTACCCATGTTTAGGCCTATTTTCTAGGCAATGTAAGGGGGGGAATAGGAATCTATGTGATGTAAGGCTGATAAACTAAGTGCAAGTATGATTTGTAGATTCTATGTGCATATTGTGAGAGACTGTAAAGCTAAGTGCAAGTGGTTGTAACAGACTGTGAAAGGCTTTGTGCTAGACCTAGCTCGGGGAAGGAGGATCTGGTGGGGTGCGCGCAGATCTCATGTCCTATGCGGAGTAAGGTTTTTGTGGCTCTGTGCATATAGATGACTGATTGAAGCTAATAAATAAGAAGATTTGGTGGACGTAGCCTTGGGGTGGGGGTGAACTACATATATATTGTGTCATTTTGCTCTGTGTGATGTTTTGATGTAGTTATGTGTTATTTGCTAAGTGTTAATATAGATAGATAGATAGATCTGTTGGTGCTTTGTGCTTATGATGAATCTCGGTGTTAGATATGATATAGGTGAATGTTCTTAGTTCTTGAATCTATTAGATCTGATCCATTTATATATGCTAAGTTCTTAAATACATTAGATCAGGGTGAATGTTGTGATGTTGTGTTTTATATGCGAAGTATATATTGGTTAAATAATAACGAACTGACAGTGCTAAGTGCTTTATTAACTATCGTAATCATAGATTTGTGTCCCAGCTAAGGTTGCAGACACCTGAGTCCTACAACCACCCCTACCTCTACCTCAGGTGAGACTTCATTTTCTTCGCAGGTGTTGCCGAAAGGGCCGGTAGTTAGGGTTTTGTTGGTGCGTTATTGTAGCATTGAACCCTGGGTCTTCCCCTATGCCAACAAATGGTTCTGTTGCCGAGACCTGAAGCTGTGATTGCTAGGACCTGAGGAAGAAGAAGCTTTGTGCAAAGATCCGACCTGAAATTGTGAAAGCTCTGTGTGTAGATCTGTTGCTCTAGTGCGCAGTACTCTACTTAGTTTGACAAGATCTATGCTAAGGAAAAGAAGTCTGATCTAAAGAAAAGAGGTAAGATCTGAAAGCTTTGTGCTCTAAGAAAGGAAAAAGTGAGACTTTTTTATTAAAAGAGGTAAGATCTTAAAGCTTTGTGCTCTGATAAAGGTAAGAATATTGAAAAGTTCTAGATCTGAAAGCTTTGTGCTATATAGAAGTAAGATAAGTGGAAATTTTTGTTTCAGCAATATGGATCTAGCTATATTTGATAGATTCTATCCTAGCTTGAAAACTAGGGTATTAATAGATGAAATAAGATTTGATATGAGTAGATCTGATAAGAATAATGAAAAATATGTTATACCTATGCATAGAAAGAATGTTTGGATTAATAAGTGTATGCAGGACCCTAGAAAGAAATGTTTGTAGGTTAGCTACCATGATCCTAGTGCGCAGTACAGGAAAGGTTGGGGATCATTTAAAAGAAAGAGAGGATTAACCCTCTGTTATAGTTGTAGAAGACTGGGACATCTTGCTAAAGAATGCCCTAGGAGAAGACCTAGTTGTCTTTGTTGCAAAGCTATGGACCATGAAGTATTAGATTTCCCTCGAATGATTTCTAAGATTGAAGAAATGAATATGAACCAAGAAAACCCTAAGGTAGATCCAGAAACTAAGATTATGACAGAATCCCAGAAAGAATCAGAGAAAGTATTTCTACAGATGAAAGAAACCCTGAATGACCATCGACATGTCAGATTATCAGAGATATTCAAAGAAAAGGAATGTCTTGAAGCGAGAATAGGAGACTTCAACATTGACTGTGTTCTAGATGAGGAAACACAGGTGAATATTATGACAAAGAGAACCTGGGAAGCTATAGGGAGGCCTGTTATGATTCCTTCATTAGGAGGGAGAGGACTATTCAAAGGAAAGTTGATAAAACTATGTGGAAAGCTCACCCGGATACCTATGAATTCCAATGGAACTTCGACATAGGAAGATTTTGAGATTATTAAATTTATTGAGAACAGTGCCCCATTTACCATGTTAATAGGAAAACCTTGGATTGAAAGAGATCAGGCCATAAGGCAAGAAGAAGAAGAATTTTTAGATCAGAAGAAGCAAGAGTTAAAATAATTCATGACTAGAAGGATCACGCACTTCATTGAAGAAAAGAAGAAAGGATCGAAGTTATTTAACACCAGAGACCTGAATGTCGAAGTTGCAAGAACACTAGAAGACCCACAGAAGATTAAAGTACCTATTCCAGATAAAGAATAAGGATCACCCTTGAATCTTAGGAAAGAATCTCAACATCATGAAGTACCTATGCCAAAAGAATGTAAGAATCATAACGGAAAAAGGCATACCGAGACGAAGCTCACTGGGAAGAAGGATAGAAATTTAAGTAAGAAGAGAGCTAATATCGAAAAGTTGCAGAAGGTTCCAGAGGGAACCTTGTAGGAGGAAAATTTGCAAAAGTGGAGCTTCGTCGAGATATCAGAACAGCAACACATGGCACTTCACCATGGCGAAGCAATATAGTCATTGGGGACATTATAACTATTAGACCAACACTCTGAATGGGTAGAAAGACATTTATGGATAGACAGCTCGCCAGTCGATCATTGGGGCCGTGCCATAACGGATAGAATAGAGTTAATGAAGGCTTCATACACGTTGCAAGTGACCCATTGCTGAGTTACCTATTTATCTCGTCGCGCCATGCACCAAGAACACTTCTGCCAACTGAGAATTTGAGCCCGTAGACTAAGTTGATTGTGCACAGTGATCATCGCGTTCTTGCTCTTTGTCCCACTACTGTGTCTAAGTTACCTTCCGAACCCGATATTGTTAACCCCGAGTGTGTATGTCGGACGAGTTGAGCGTTGTCGAGAAAATTGTTGAAGAAGTTTTGATTGACCTCATGACTGAGAGAGTCATGTTGATGTCTATAGGTGTACAAGAATCATCGACAAGAGGATTTCCCACCTCTGCATCCACTGCTCACGGAGCCGGACCATCCCGACCATCTGATGAAAAGTGAACCAAGCATAGGGATGATCTAGCGAATGCCAAATTGATCTCAAGTATATTACCCGCCTATATTCCACCTCTAAGCAATGCAGTGAATTGAGACAGTGTGCCCAGATATTTCGAATACACCTTGGTTACGGCGTACCTCCCGAAGGGGATACGCGCAGTTCGAGCAGACCAATATAAGATTGCAGCGTTGAAGTTTAGTGACTTCAACCTTGGAGATTGCAAAGTCTATAACATGCTCGCCCCACATAATTACCTGACCATAACTAAGGGGAAGACTTCGAATATAATCCCCCAGTCGTGGACTATGAACCTCACGTAGTCCACCCTACTGAACGTCATGAAGATTCCTCACTTTGAACGACACCAGGAGGTGAATGCATGTGTCAAGCTACTGTTGTCTTGTTACCATGGAGGTTATTTGTGGCTAAATCATCATATAACAGTTGATCTGATGTTGATCAATCGGATCATAGGCTTGAGTATGCAAGGGCATGACCCATAGGAGTTTTACCTCGGAAAATCCATGGATCACACTCTAGCATAGAATATCAAGGACACTTATGGCGATGTTGAGAATGGCATGTGAGGCTACAAGGTAGCTTCTATCCATAGTGGCGCAGTGCACCTTGCCTGTCAGTTGATTGCAGGGAATTTAGCATGAAAGAACCACCCTACCCAAGTCACCAGTTTTGTAGTCGACCTCGCAGGGAAGTGCGTGGAAGGCCTTCAGATGAACTGGGCGAAGTACCTGGTGAACCATTTGGAACTTGACTATAGAGAAGCACAAGATCAAGGATACAAATTTCATTTCAGCTGGCTCTTGATCCTTATAGATTTTATTGCCTGGGAGATGTCGAAAGGTACGACCTTCCCAGACATCGAGCCTTTTGAACCACTGGCTGTGAAGTTCAGTACACTGTGGTACTCAAGCGACATAAATAAAAAGTGGAAGTCAAATGTTGTTTTCCATACCTAATACAATCAGTTGAAGATAGCCATCCAATCCAAGCCTCACATGACTCTGAACACTCTACACTGGTTCCGGCCTTTGATGAAGTTCAACACAAATCGACATTTTATTTACATCAGAGTGCGCGTCGACGAACACAAGCAACAACTTCAGTCCTACTACAAGTTGACTGAGGAAGACTTAGAGGAGATCAAAAAGGACTGGTCGGTGGACCTCCTTATTCCAGCAAACCCTGCAGAGATATCTGACATAGACAACTCATAAACTATGCAGGATACACCTAGACCTAGCAGAACAAAGAAGACCAACGAGGTCCAAGAGATAGACAGCGCATCCGTAAAGATTGCTTCCATATCACCAGAGCGAGGAGGTGATGGCGAAGAGTTGAATGACAAAGAAGTTGAACAGAAGCAAGGAGACGAGGTTGACCCCCAGAAGAAGAGGAAAGGTTCGCCTCTGAAACCTTCCTCTCGGAAGAAATCGAAGGTCGATGTGAACAAGATGCAGACTGTCCTCACCTCCTATGACTTCGATTTCCTCATAGCAGCCCTAAAAGATGCTTCGCTAGAAATAGTAGAGAAACAAGATGCAAAGCAAGAGGATATGTATGATCGAATTGAGACTGAACTCCGAGGGGTACAGCGAGCCCTACAGTCCAGTCGCGCAGTCTCCACTGCATCGGGAGAACTAGAATTGGCAGATGAGCCAGCTCAACTCCACCGCCTAGCTGATACAGTTGAAGCTCGCCTTCGACGAGCACAGGAAGAAACAGCACAATCCACCTAGGCTTTGACATAAGTACAAGGAGTACTTGTCTAGCAACGAAGTGCTGCAGAATAGGAAAAGCTTGCTCACCAAGCAAATTTTGATGAAGAAAAAGTGTAGCTACAGCAAGAAAAGGAACAGTTGCTCGCGGAGCAACTCGAAGTAAAAGAAGCGGTCAACAGAGTACTTCACTCTGTGACAGTCTTAGAAATCAAGGCAGAAGATAGAGTTTCATAGCAAGTGAACCAGCTCACAGAATCCATCCAGCAGCTACAACAATGCATAGCAGATTTGGAGCTACACATTGTACCTAAGACCCCACAAGATGTAAGAGACCAAAGGGAAGTAACTGCCTGAAGTGCAGTTGAAAGGCTAAAGGCTCTTACCCTGGAATGCAAGCAGCTTACCGATCACAGTGCCCAGACCTATGAACAACTAACCGAGAACCCGGAACTAAAGGCACCGGAGTCACATCTCCAAGAGGCGAAGTATCAAGCCGAAAATATACATGCCCAGCTGAAGTCCCTGTCAGTGGTGGAAAGAATGAAGTGCTCCCAAGAGAAACGCACTGCACAACAGCAAATCCATACTATCCAAAGCAGAGTTATGGAGGTAACTGAGAAACTCTAACCCGTACAATACAAGGCCTATCAATTGTTTACAGAGGTAGAAGGCCAAGGAGCAAAGCTAGAGTAGGTTGTCACTATAGTTGAACAGTGTCTAAAGGGACCTATCAATGATGTAGTCATCCAAGATTTCGTTGAAGAGGAGGCCATAGCATAGCAGCAAGTCGAAGCAACTCAATCCAAGATCGAGTCATTCGAAGTAGAGCTAGTCAGACCAGAGTGACTCGGGACGAGTCACAGATGACTGTTGGGGGCCTGTTGGCCCTTGACCAAGTTTTGGGAGATTCTTGGTCATGTTGACCTATTTTGGGACTTTGACAGCCTGTCAAAGATGGAGCGTAAGATGAAGTAGAGATCACGGGATATCGACCCCTTTTTGGGTCCTTTTTGGGTCCTTTTTGGGTCCTTTTTGGGATTTGGGAATATGTAATGGGAATGGGATGTCGGCCCATGGGTTACCCATGTTTAGGCCTATTTAAATAGATGTCTAGGAAATGTAAGGGGTGGGAATAGGCATATATGTGATGTAAGGCTGATAAGATAAGTACAAGTATGATTTGTATATGCTCTGTGCATATTGTGAGAGACTGTAAAGCTAAGTGCAAGTGGTTGTAACAAACTGTGAAAGCCTTTGTGCTAGACCTAGCTCGGGGAAGGAGGATCTGGCGGGGTGTGCGCATATCTCTTGTCCTATGCGGAGTAGGGTTTTTGTGGCTCTGTGCATGTAGATGACTGATTGAAGCTAATAAAGAAGTATAGTTTGTGGATGTAGCCCCAAGGTGGGGGTGAACCACGTAAATACTGTGTTATTCTGCTATGTGCGATGTTTTGATGTAGTTATGCGTTATTTGCTAAGTGTTGATATAGATAGATAGATAGATTTGTTGGTGCTTTGTGCTTATGATGAATCTGGGTGTTAGATATGATATAGGTGAATGTGCTTAGTGCTTGAATCTGTTAGATCTGATCCATTTGTATATGCTAAGTTCTTAAATACATTAGATCAGGGTGAATGTTTTGATGCTCTGTTTTATCTGCGAAGTAGATATTGGTTAAATAATAATGAAATGATGGTGCTAAGTGCTTTATTAAGTATAATAATCACATATTTGTGTCCCAACTAAGGTTGCAGACACCTGAGTCCTACAACCACCCCTGCCTCTACCTCGGGTGAGACTTCATCTGCTTCGTAGGTGTTGTCGAAAGGGCCGGTAGTTAGGGTTTTGTTGGTGCGCTATTGTAGCATTGAACCCTAGGTCTGCCCCTGTGCCAACAAGATGCTTTAGAAGAAGTAGAAGATAATCCATATTCTTTTGAGGATCTTGAAATAGTCACTAAGGAAGCTCTAGAAAAGTATCAAAGACATACCATGGAACTAAGGAAAATACTCATGAAACAAGAAGAAGAGATCAAGAGACTAAATATTTATATAATTAGTCGACTTGAAGAAAAGAAGAAGGTAGATGATGAGCTTATAAAAATCCTTGAAGTCGTCGTCAATATGAAGACCCAAATTGAAGAATTCAAAAGGAAAGCAGAGAATTCAAAAAGGTTCATGAACAACTCAACAATCTTGGATGAAATCTTGAATTTTCAAAGATCACCTAATGACAAATCCGATCTTGGATACAACAAGGAAGCAACACATTCTTAAGATATCACTTCTAAGAAGCATGAGGTATGTCCTTTATTTTCAAAAGGTGAAAATAAATATGCAAGTCAAGCACCTACACAATGAATAGAATAAGGAAGACATCAAGAAGCCATCCCTACACCACAAAGCAAATTCATAAGAGAGACACCTTCAAGGTGGACACCAAAGCAAAGGTATGAGAATGTTTTTCATGGTCACTTCTTCTCATGTAATGAATATGGTCACAAATATTTCAATTGAATACATTATGCAAGGAAATATAACAGCCTAATATGTTGGATATGTAATCAAGTGGGACACATTGTTTTTCATTGTCACACCATGATATGTTACAATTGTGGTGTGTTTGGCCACAAAGCTCAGGATTGTTGGAATTCAAGGAGACAATGAATCAGGAGTGCTTCATATAGCATGAAAAGAAGAGAACATGTAACTTGGAAGGAAGACAATGTTGAAAGGATGGAATCTCAAAGTACAAGTGGAGAGAAACCAGGACACCTTCAGAAGTGGATAAATAAGAATGAACAATTAGAACATAACGGAATCCATGAGGCAAACTCAAGCCTTACACTTTCTGAGGCATACGTGGGTTCCTATGGAAGAAGTCGCGTACATACACAAATTGATCTATATAAAGGTCACTTACATACGTGAACTGACTGAGGAACAGGTCATGTGCCTTTGGGAAAATCCTCAAAATGAGGAGTACAATGATTTGCAACATGGTTTCATGATATAACTTTGTTTTTGTAGGGTCTGAGATGGTATGCTTCAGGTTTCATGTTTGTATGTGTGTTTGATGAATGTATGGTGATAATATGTGTTTGAGTTTTGGAGCATATGCATGATGTCTATCTTGGATGAATGGTACTAACCCTAGAGTGTGGATTGAGGCATTTTTCTTTTAAGGTGCAGTGTTGGTTATGTCAATTACTTTATCAGTGAGGATATGGCACTTTTTTATGATATATATCATGATGATGTGATTCTAGCAAGAGATATATCATTGATCTATTGAGGCACACTCTTGGAACTTGTTTAGAGGTACTATTGGTTGATTAGTACTTGTTGTAGTGAATGGTTTTGAGGAAGATATGTTATAGTACATGGATGGTACATATGTGAGCTCCATTGACATATCTTGTGATGTATTGTTAGAAGCATATTTTTTGAATGTCTTAGTGCATGTATTTGGCATATGGTTGAGCTGCATATTGAGACATGCCGTTGATGAGTTGATGAGGTTGTGATGTTGTACATGATTGATGGGTCATATCTTGATGCATGATTGGTACAGACTTGATACATTATTTGAGGCACTTTCTAGTAAAATGATTGGCACATGGTTTATGGTTGATATGTAATGCATGTATGGGAACTGTTGGCAGTTGGTCGAAGGGGGAAAGAAAGCACGCACAAAGAATAATGACAACTGGAAGAGAAATCATGGGAAATAAAGCATGCAAGAGGAAAGTGACAACTGGCAAGAAGCACAGCACACGTGCATGCAAGAAGGAGGCGACAACTGGAAGGAAGCAACGAACACATGCAGAGAAGGAAGACTTAACGAAAATAGGGTTAGGGTTTTTGTAAGGTTTTTGTGTAAATGGTTGAAGAGCCCGATAGATATAAATATAGATATGAAGGTATCATAGAAGAGTTCAGAGAGGTTCGTTGAGGTTGAGCTTTACTGCTTCTGTAGAGTTGAGATTGTTTCTATGCAAGGGTTTTTATTAGAAGTACTATTTTTGTAAAGAAAGTGAGCTAAGCGGAAGAGAAAAGGTATATCTCGAGGATCAAATCGTAGGTCGAGGAGCCTGGTGCGATCTAGTTCACCTCACAGAGATCTTACCCATCTGAGGAGAGTTGTAAGCGTGAGGCGCGATAATTGCAGAACTTCCATAATAAGAGAGACAAGAGCCAAATCTTTGTGGACGTATCCCAGGAGGGGGTGAACCACGGTAATACCTAGTAATGTGATGAATGCATGCATATCTTTGTCATATTTTTAGTATTTAAATGTTGTATGCAATGAATGAATGAGTTATTATATTGCTTGGTTAATTGTTGTGGGAATATAACGAAAAGATACCACAGAGGTTAAAATATAAAAGAGGATAACAGTAGTTCGTAATACAAATCATAATTAATGGCTCAGAATATAGATCCCCTATCTCATGCTCAATCCTAGGCTGTAAACATCTGAGTCTTACAGCCACCCATTTAAAGCTATCTCGGGTGAGACTACGTAGTGCACTCTGTGTACTGTGTTGCCTTATGGTTTACTAGAAGGGCCGATAGTTTTAGGCTTTGTTGGTACCCTTAAGGATATGAACCTTGGGTCTACGGCATAGGTAGTAGAGATAATTCGTCCAACTTAACCAACAAATGGTTATGTTGTCGTTGTAAGAGGAATAAGAGAGGACGGAGTAGATGAGATAAAATGCATGAGAAAAGAATGATTGAAACCAGAAGACCGCTCAGCCACTAGAAGGGAATGTTGAGACCGTGGAACCCCACGAAAGAAGAAATCGAAGGTTGGTTGAGAACTAAAGAACTAGAGTTTTCCCAGAAGGATAATAGAAACCCTAGTGTTATAGGATAAATATGTAGGTGCGGACACTAACCGATCTCCCTAGATCCACCTGGATCTAGAACAAAACATGACAGAATAATACACTTTCCCTAGATCTAGCCTATTGAATGAACTTAAGAGATAAGGGTTATGGACTTACCT
>SNQJ01S0290687.1:4805-16439 GCA_010110895.2 Picea sitchensis | reverse complement strand
GGACCATTTTCCAAACTTGAAAATGACTATCCTCAAATCAATGATGTCAGTGATGCCTCCCAACCTGGAGAGTCATCTCTTCTCTTTCAGATAAGGGAGTTATTTCCACGATCCCCAATTTGTCTCGGAAGCATGCAAACTTTATTCTAGACAGAGGCTTTGTCAAGATATCTGCTGTCTGCTCATCTGTGGGAATATACTGGAGCTTCACTTCTCCTTCCTGAACTTTATCTTGAATAAAGTAGTATTTGATCTCAATGTGTTTCGACCGTTCATGAAACACTGGGTGTTCTGATAGCTTTATACAACTCTGATTGTCATAGTGTATTATGGTCGAATCTGGAACCTGATCAAATAATCCAGAGATCAACTTTCTCAGTCATATTGCTTCTGTGCATGCCTCACATGCTGCGATATATTCTGCTTCTGCCGTACTGAGTGTGACAAACTTCTGTTTCTTGCTGCCCCAAGATATCATAGCGGAGCCCAAGCTGAAACACATCCCTGGAGTACTTCTTCTGTCTTCGACACTTCCTGCCCAATCTGAATCTGTGAATCCATGAAGCTGTATATCACTGGATGCAGTATATGGAATCACTGTCTATGGTACATCAACAATCCATCGAACCATTTTCATTACGAAAATGACCGTTCGATTTGGACCATTTTCCGAACTAGAAAATGCCTGTCTGTCAGAAATCTCAAACCACTTTTCGAACTGGAAAGGAACTGCCTACGCTGGACCATTTTCCAAACTTGAAAATGTCTGTCCTCAAATCAATGATATGTTAGTGCTGCCTCCCAACTTGGAGAGTCATCTCTTCCCTTTTAGATAAGGGAGTTATTTCCACGATCCCCAATTTGTCTCGGAAGTATGCAAACTTTATTCTGGACAGAGGCTTTGTCAAAATATATGCTGTCTGCTCATCTGTGAGAATATACTAGAGCTTCACTTCTCATTCCTGGACTTTATCTTGAATAAAGTAGTATTTGATCTCAATGTGTTTCGACCGTTCATGAAACACTGGGTGTTCTGATAGCTTTATACAACTCTGATTGTCACAGTGTATTATGGTCGAATCTGGAACCTGATCAAATAATCCAGAGATCAACTTTCTCAGCCATACTGCTTCTGTGCATGCCTCACATGCTGCGATATATTCTGCTTTTGCCGTACTGAGTGCGACAGACTTCTGTTTCCTGCTGCCCCAAGATATCATAGCGGAGCCCAAGTTGAAACACATCCCTGAAGTACTTCTTCTGTCTTCAACACTTCCTTCCCAATCTGAATTTGTGAATCCATGAAGCTGTATATCATTGGATGCGGTATATCTTAAACCATAGTTTAGTGTCCCACGAATATATCTTAGAACATGCTTTGCAACTATCCAATGCTCATGTTTGGGTTCCACCTGGAATTGGCTTAGTTTGTTTACGACAAAACAAATGTCTGGTCGAGTGTTTACTAAATACATGAATGACCCAACCAATTGTCGATATAGGGACGGGTCTACTAGATCAAAATCTGAATCTCTTACTTTTCTTATATCTGTGGTCATAAGAGTGTCCATGGATTTGCAATCCATCTTTCCAAACTTCTGAAGAATATTTATTGCATACTTTCCTTGTCCAAGGAATACTTCACCATGTTTCTGCCATACTTCTATTCCCAAGTAATAATGCATGAGACCAAGATCTTTCATATCGAACTCAGAAGCTAGTTCCTTTTTACATTGGATGATGATAGACTCTTCACCTGTCAAGAATAGATCGTCGACATATAGCAGTAGAATCACAGGTGCATTGTTCACGACCTTGTAGTAAAGATTTGGGTCTGCATGATTCTTGGAGAAACCAAGTCTCATTAGGTAGTTGTCTATTTTGGCATACCAAGCTCTTGGAGCTTGCTTGAGTCCATATAAATCTTTCTTTAGTCTGTAAACATGAGTGTGTCTGGAATGTACTTCAAACCCTTGAGGTTGTTCAATGTATACTTCTTCTTCGATTGCTCCATTGAGGAAAGCTGTCTTTACATCCATCTGATGTAAACTCCATCCCATGGAAGCGACAAGAGACATGATAACTCTAATGGAAGTATATCTAGCAACATGAGCAAATGTTTTGTCATAGTCTTCTCCCTCCTTCTGGGAGAACCCTTTAGCTACAAACCTTGCTTTATATTTGTCCACGCTTCCGTCTGCTGCATGTTTGATCTTATAGACCCATTTTGAAGTTACTATTGATTTTTCTTTAGGTCTAGGCACAATTTCCCATACGTCATTTTTCATGATGGACTGGTGTTCTTTTGTAATGGCTTCTTTCCATTGTTTCTTCTGAATCGCCTCTTCAAACGTGGTAGGTTCTTCGTCTAGAAGCTTTGTCATACATGCTGCATAGCTGGAGAATCTCTTGGGCTTCTTACTTTTTCTGAAGGTCCCACTTGGGGCTTTGAGTCTTTCTGCTTCTTGTAGGGTAGCTTCAAGCCAAGCTGGTCGTTTCTTGGTTTTGGGTACAATGTCTAAATCAATGGTCTCACATGGTTGCATCGGATGATCAAGTTGCTCTTTTTCTTCATTCTGACTTTCTGGAAGACATGTGCTTTCTTCAATAGGCTCTTCATACTCTTCTTCTATAGTTTCTTCTATGGATTTCTTAAAAGCTATATTTTTATTGAATGTCACGTCTCTGCTAACTTCAATCTTATGTTGTTCCGAGATATAGATTCTATAAGCCTTGGATGATTCACTATATCCCACAAATATGCTCTTCTTTCCTGAGGGTTCTAATTTATTCCTTTTATCCTTGGGAATGTGAAAGTAAACAAGGCATCTAAAGATTCTTAAGTGTTCCACATTAGGTTTCTTTTCCGAGAAGGTTTCTTCTGGAGTCATATCCTTCAATATGCGGTGAGGACATCTGTTCTGAACATATATTGCAATCATGGTTGCTTCTCCCCATAAATACATAGATAAACCTTCATCGTTCAATAGTGCCTTCACGATTTCTTCAATAGATATGTTCTTCCTTTCTTCTACACCATTTTGTTGAGAATTATGAGGAACAGTTAGCGCCCTCCTAATCCCTGCCGATTTTCAAAAGGCAACAAATTCCTTGGATGTATATTCTCCTCCATTATCTGTTCTCAAAGTCTTGATTTTTTTGTTTGTGAGGTTCTCTATCTTTGCCTTGAATTCTTGAAACTTGCTGAATACTTCGTCTTTTGTCTTCAAGAGATATAACCGAGTCTTTCTCGAGTAATCATCTATGAAGATTACATAGTAAAGAAAACCTCTTAGAGATTTCACTGGCATCGGACCGCAAACATATGAATGTATTAGATCTAGAGTCTCCTTAGATCTATTATTGCTACTTGGGAATGGTTTCTTGATATTCTTGCCAAGAGCACATCCTTAGCAAATTCCTTCATGTGTAGACTGTAATTTTGGTATTCCTTCAACCATCTTTTTGAGGAAGGGTAATGCTTGATAGTTGATATGAGCATACCTTCTATGCCAAAGTTCATTGGGATTGATTTCATCTTGTACAAGGGCTTCATCATTTTGTTCTAGTAGTCTGTATAGTCTTCCTTCATGGGTTCCAATAACTCTAGCATTTTCTATGCTGGAGTCTCTAGGCCAAGATAACACTTTTCCATCTACAAAAGCTATTATGTTTCCATTGTCTTCCAGGGAAGATATGGATACAAGATTCTTTTCTAAACCAGGTACATATAAGACATTGCTCAAATGAACAATGTTACATGTTTTCAACTTGATGGAGGCTTGACCAAATCCTTCGACTGGGTAAGTGTTTTTGTCTCCAAGTTCTACCTTGTATGATGTCTTCTTTTCATTTAGATTAGAGAGTCTGGCTTGATCTCCTGTCATATGTCTAGAAGCTCCGCTGTCAATAATCCACATGTCATCTTCAAGCGTTCTTGTGAGTGCTGAGTAGTGTAGAAGACTTGTCTTTTCCTTCATGACTTCGGTTGACTGATGACTGGTCAAGCGTTGACCCAAAATTTCAACCTTGACGTTTATGCCTTCTGAGAGTGCCAAGAGGTGCGTTGGACTACGCTGCACTTGAGTATCTTCTCCTTGAGTAAGGTGTTCCATCATAAGGAGCTGGATAAGAGTTTTAGGGTTTCTGCAACTGCACCTGCTAGTAACCCTAGCGACATGCTTTAGAAACTAAGCAAATCCTCCCAATCTATCTTCCAGCGGTTAGACTGTCCGAAGATAGTGTGGGCCCATAACCTGTTAGAATATTGGACGTGCTCGTTTAACCATAGACAATATAACAATATTGTCACCCAACCATAGGCACTAATGCCACCCCCGAGCACCTTGACCTTGACAGAGAGAAGAGTTTTGATAGAAAATCAATATCCAACCAAGGCTAATGCACCAAGCAAAGATATCCAAGACTGATCAGAGAGTCCAACCCAGAAAGACTGAAACTATAGACTTCAGAATTGGCGGCAGTAGCTCCTCTAGGACTTGCGCACAAAACTGGCCAACTGCAGTGCGCACAAGTGTGCTTATGCAATTCTGAGAATTTTGGCTAAAATGAAGACTGACCTCCTGTATTTATACTGCTTCTGCAACACTGCCAGGGCCAACTTCTTATTTTTGGTGCTAATTACTTGGTATTAATTATCTCCTTTAGTCGACATCTCTTCTAGGGTTATATTCAATTCTTTTCTTGCTTCCAGAATATTCTAATCTTGTCAAAGGTCACAAATGGAGGTTAATACGTCCCGTAGCTACCATAATATCAACAATTGGTTTCTTTGACTTGCCTGTCAATGCTTTTTGCAACCCTTGTTGCACCAGTAAATCTCGCATTTTGAGCTTCCAAAGCTCAAAGTTGCTTTTACCACTGAACTTTTCAACTTCAAACTTCGAACTCTGCATCTTAACCATTAGCACAAAATCTCCTAATGCCCACTTGTTATAAAACCCTTTTAAATGTGGAGGAATAAAAGTATTAAACCAAAATATTTAATAAAAAGTTTAATTAAAGAATCCTTTTACCAACCTCACCTTTCAAATAAAATTAACCTTTTAAATTCACTTTATACCTTTTACATACTATATTCCATATTATATTCCAAATATAGTAATTCCTTTTATACCTTTTAAACTAGCTTCCACCTGACTTGACTTCTTGACTTGTTCACCTTTTTAAAAGGAAATTCAATTTTAAAAAACCATGTGACTTCATACCTTAAGTTTTTCACAAAGCCATACGAAAATTTCTTTGAAAAACATGCGAATTTTTTAAGAAATCGTCGCTCCTTCCGATGCACCTTCCTTGGGACGTGCTTCAAGGTGTCGTCGCTTCTCTCGATACAATCAGGGTGCAGTTATCTCAGGGGTTCGTCGCCCCTCTCGATACAGCCAGGGTGTGACGTGCTCAGGAATTTTCGAGGAACGAAAGGGCAGCCTATAGGACGTTGCACCTTCCAAGAGGAGGCCCCTGCGACGATGTGGAAATCGACGCACTGTACACAAGTTTCACTCCTGCGGCTCCTCCAAGAATTTGACGCCCTCGACACCCTCTCCTCCAACTAGCTCTGATACCACTTGTTAGAATTGCAAATGCAGAAAACACAATTCACATATGATAATTAACAATCACACAGATAAGAAACACAGGGATTTCACGTGGTTCACCCAAACGTTGTGCTACGTCCATCAAGCATAGGCATCAATTGTCTTATTATTCAGATCATGGAGATTACAACAGACTTGCAAGTTTTCTCATTCGTCTCACTTTGTTGTATCTGCCTCTACGAGTTTACATGAATTTATATACATTTACACAAGAAACTGATTATTAAATGCACTCCTATCCATATTCTAACTTGGTCTATTTTAATTGCAACCAACGTAGAATAATAAGATCCAAATAATCCATCGTTGGAAGAATTTGTTGTCACCAAATCCCAACATACTAATATTYTTATACTASTRTGCTATGAACTRACATTATTACCTAATTTTATGATATTATTAATTATACTTTAGTTACTAACACTACTATACCATWATTATATGTTATTTTTTAATAATATTATTATACTACTATGCTATGACCTAACATTATTACCTAATTCTACGATATTAATAATTATACTTTAGTTACTAACACTAATATACCATTATTATATCTTATTTTTCCTTAGTATCTTACTATACCATTATTAGATCTTATTTTTCCTAGGGGTTCGTCGCCCCTCTCGATACAGCCAGGGTGTGACGTGCTCAGGAATTTTCGAGGAACGAAAGGGCAGCCTATAGGACGTTGCACCTTCCAAGAGGAGGCCCCTGCGACGATGTGGAAATCAACGCACTGTACACAGGTTTCACTCCTTTGACTCCTCCAAGAATTTGACGCCCTCGACACCCTCTCCTCCAACTAGCTCTAATACCACTTGTTAGAATTGCAAATGCAGACACAATTCACATATGATAATTAACAATCACACAGATAAGAAACACATGGATTTCACGTGGTTCACCCAAACGTTGTGCTACGTCCATCAAGCATAGGCATCAATTGTCTTATTATTCAGATCATGGCGATTACAACAGACTTGCAAGTTTGCTCATTCCTCTCACTTTGTTGTATCTGCCTCTACGAGTTTACATGAATTTATATACATTTACACAAGATACTGATTATTAAATGCACTCCTATCCATATTCTAACTTGGTCTATTTTAATTGCAACCAACGTAGAATAATAAGATCCAAATAATCCATCGTTGGAAGAATTTGTTGTCACCAAATCCCAACATACTAATATTTTTATACTACTATGCTATGAACTAACATTATTACCTAATTTTATGATATTATTAATTATACTTAGTTACTAACACTACTATACCATTATTATATGTTATTTTTTAATAATATTATTATACTACTATGCTATGACCTAACATTATTACCTAATTCTACGATATTAATAATTATACTTTAGTTACTAACACTAATATACCATTATTATATCTTATTTTTCCTTAGTACCTTACTATACCATTATTAGATCTTATTTTTCCTTAGTACCTTAATACTCTCGCATTTTATGACCTAATAATATTACCGTACTAATACTTAATACTATGCTATTATTCTAACTATTAATTTAATTCTTCACTTATTATACTACAGCTATATATCATACTTAAATTTTCAAAATACCTAATCCTATTAGCATCAATGCTTAATTAAGCCATAATCTAGTATTTATAATGTAAGTTTTTATTATAATTATATATTTCTTAATAGTTTTTAGGAACCATGCTTAATTAAGCCATAATCTAGTATTTATGATGTAAGTTTTTATTATAATTATATATTCCTTAATAGTTTTTAGGTTTTTATTCGATATTGTAGCTCTCTAGGGTTCCTTATCTCCGCTCTTCACATATTTATACACTTGGTCTTCCTCTTCTACTACTCGACTGCTTGTCCCGATGATGGATCCAATTGGTGATCCGAAACGTTGGCAAATGAAAATGACGACTGTGGATTTTCCAAGCAACTCAACAAACCACTTCCACCACAAAAACCTAAAATCAATTAATAATCTGGAAAAAAAAACTAGATGTTCAAAAGAAAGAGAAAGCACTGACCTTTTATTTCTTATAATTAATTATTAACCTAAATCTTCCTAGTGGAGAGTGATTTTAACCTAGAATATTTTTTCTCATGGTACTTAATGATCTGAGGTTAAGATGGATCTATGCTAGTTATTTGGTTAGACATAGTATCTCTAAAACAATATGGTTTAATGAAAATTGATAATGCCGTTCTTTTTAAAAATAAGCAATTACAATGTGCTTGTTTTTACAACGGATTTGTATTGCATAGTTATACATATCTATAAGGCAAAGTAAGGGCATTCTAAGCAATGAAGTCATCACTAAAAATGTTTGTAAAGCAATAAATTGTTTATATTGGTAAATATTTGGATCTCAAAAGGCCTACAAAAAGTAAGTAAAATCACTTAGAGGAGATATGGTTAGTATTTAAAAATAAGCAATTACAATATGGTTAGAGGAGATATGGTTAGTATTTAAAAATAAGCAATTACAATATGCTTGAACAACAAACACTGTAAAGATAAATTTCATATTAAATTTATATTTGCATTGCATGGCTATACATATGTATAGGGAAATGTAAGGATATTTTAAGCAATAAAGTCATCACTTTGACATGTTTCAAAAGTCCATTTCAAAATACATATATCGGGCAACGTAAGGATATTCTAAGCAATAAAGTCATCACTTTGACATGTTTCAAAAGCCTAAGTAGTTTGTAATGTTCATTGCTTCAATCTCAAATGGCCTACAAAAAGTAAAGTTTAAGTAAAATCACTTAGAGGATACATATCTATAGGGCAATGTAAGGATATTCTAAGCAATAAAGTCATCAATGTAAGGATATTCTAAGCAATAAAGTCATCACTTGACATGTTTCAAAAGCCCATTAAAAGCCATAAGTAGTTTGTAATGTTCGTTGCTTCAATCTCAAATGACCTACAAAAAGTAAAGTTTGAGTAAAATCACTTACAAGATATATGGTTAGTAAAGAGGATCGAAGTTAGCATGTAAATTTGGAATGGAGGTGATATGAGGCCTTGCATCTTGTCCACTTTCTTTCTCTATGTATGGTTTGTGTTTGTTTTTTTTACCAATTGACCATTTATACACTGAATTTATTTATTTTTTCATAGATTAATGCCTTGTTAAATGCCTTTGTTGTTTTCTCTAAGTTTTAAGTGTTGTATATTGTTTTCTCTATAGGTTTAGTTGATGTAAGTTTGTCTAGTATAATGTGATTATAAAGCTGGAGTTACAAGTGTTTGTAAATCTTGTTAGGATAAAAGAACTAGTCTATAGGTTTAAGTGATATAAGTTTGCAAAGTTGTATAATCTGATTACAAGGCTGGAGTTTCAAGTGTTTTTGTAAGTCTTGTTGGGACAGAAGAACTAGTCTAGCAAGTTTCATAACCACAAACTCTTTTTATCTTTTTTTTTTTTAATTTTTATTTTAGTGAAAGATATTTTTGTCTGGCAAAAATATTACAGATTTGAGGCATTTTCTTATTTTCATCCTTGGGATATTTCCAATCAATCCCTTTTTCTTTGTTCAAGTGTGCATATCCTTTTTTCTAACTTTCATCCTTAGGTTATTTTCGATCAACCACTTCTTCTTTGGTCAAGTTTTCTGGATACTTTTCCTTTCTTCTAAGATGTAGCTTCATTATCTTGAGGATTATTTAATCAAATTGTTAGGTCATTTGGACAATTCTATTTGCCACTTGCTTAAATTTTCTATATCTAGAATTGTCCAACTTGTCTCCCTCTCTTAGATATGTGGGTTGTAACAAGCTTTGGTATGGCTTCTCTTCTTCATATAGTGAGCATTCTCAACTAGGTTAATATTAATTGTTTGGTGGAATACTTGTTCATTGTTGCAAGTCAAAATTAAGTATTTTAAAAATAAAATTAGAGAATTAATAAGAACAATTATTAGAGAGTTATACAGGATATATATAACTTCTATATGCAAACATCAAAATTCATTAAAACAAAAATAGGTATAACTAAGTAGAGTACTCATCATTATTTGATTATTTGAGAATGCTTAAAATCCATGAGGTTAATATTAATGGCTTTGGTGGATTGCTAGTTCTTTGTTGCAAGTTAAAATCGAGTATTTTAAAAATAAGACCAAAGAGTTAATGACAATAGTTATTAGAGAATTGTAGAGGATATTTATAACTTCTATTTGCTGATATCAAAATTCATTAAAAGAGAAAGCTATAACTAAGTAGAGTACTCATCATTATCTGAGAGTGCTTGTGATGTACATGTGGCACATACTACACCTTGATTTTCCTTCCTTCTTTGCATCAAGGGATGAGACTTTGAACCATTGACACATGGACATCATCATGATCATGCCACATTAGACACACATAAAGATTGACAGATTGCTTAGGAGTGACACTTTCATCTTCAATATCACATTGGACATCTGACTAAGTTAAATGGTCAAATCCATTGAACTCCACCCCAAAAATTGTTGATGCAACTTTCAATAAAGCTTACATGTGTGATTGAAGAAACACCCCACACTCAATGTATTTGGAAATCCTTCTCGTGGGTTGAGGTGTTTTACAAGGTTGGTTACCAATATGTCCATCAACAATAACTCGAATTCAACTTGCATCCAATTAGATGGGGATAATATCTCTTATCCATTTTCCCATCAACTTTTGTGTGTATATTGTTGATGGAATTTCAGAGACTTTTATGTCAATAGGTTGCTTTATATATAGAATATACTCTATACGAGGGAGATTTAATTCTCTTTCATTGTTTCGTCCTCAATAGTCGTTGGCTCGTGCTTATTGAACAACAACACATTTCCAAGGTGGAAATGTTAACTTACACATTTCATTGTTAACTTACACCCATTTATGTCACATAAATTGCGTAAATAATGACATTTGTGTGCCTTTTCAACATAGATGCTTTTAGGTGCTAAATATCGCCCATGGGCTAATTTTCTATGGTTTCCCACCCCCAAAAAATTGTCAATTTCTATTTTTTCTAAAAATGATTCGTCCGATTTCCATAGAATAATATTATTTTACCTTAAAAATCACCAAAATTTTATAGAAACTATATAAAATCCTTAAAAATTTGAATATTTTTACAAAACTATTGTCAAACATTTTACATTTTGCACATTAAGGACTAGTAAGATTAGCCCATGTTTCTACATTTTAATATAAATTCCATCCTTTAAATTATCCCTGCTTTTCAATTAATAATTTTGTGGTTAATTGCTAGTCATATCAAGTTATCAACCCACACTAAATCGTGCTCCAAAGGAGAAGCTATTACTTATTGAACCTCAAGTCCTTGAAACTGAGGAGCACTACATTTAATGAGGCTAAGAAGTGCGTGAGTAGACTTACATCCATTTATGTCACATAAATTGTGTCATTAATGACATTTTTATGTTTTTTCAAACAATAATTTTTGTGACTTATTGCTAGTCATATCAACCCACCCCAAACCATTGTTAAAAGGATGAGCTATTACTCATTGAACCTCAAGTCCCACAAATTGGAAAGCACTACACATAATGAGGCTAAGACTAGAAAGTACTTTGTTGAAAAATTCTACATTAATCCTTGAATAAACTTAGGTGCATTACTACCATATTTTATATCATTGCAACTTTGTTGTTGATGAATTTCCAGTGCTTTTCAGGGTGAGGACTACCTTATTAATCTTGGTTTATGGTGGCATTGTATTATAACATTCAATGCAAGTTTGACTTTANCAAACCATTGTTAAAAGGATGAGCTATTACTCATTGAACCTCAAGTCCCACAAATTGGAAAGCACTACACATAATGAGGCTAAGACTAGAAAGTACTTTGTTGAAAAATTCTACATTAATCCTTGAATAAACTTAGGTGCATTGCTACCATATTTTATATCATTGCAACTTTGTTGTTGATGAATTTCCAGTGCTTTTCAGGGTGAGGACTACTTTATTAATCCTGGTTTATGGTGGCATGGTATTATAACAT
>SNQJ01S0290679.1:0-18330 GCA_010110895.2 Picea sitchensis | reverse complement strand
TCCTCTAATTCTTTATCACACCACATTTTCTCCTTAAATTTTGTTTTGACATTTTTTTAATACTATCTTTATTCTGCAAAATGGTGTCTTCCATGATCCACCAATAATTTAGCCAAGACATTTAAATTGATTTATTTGACTTTCATATTTAGTGAAGGAAAATAGACATGCATTAAAAAAATTTCATATCCACAACTTTAAAGTGAGTATTATTAAGTTATTTAAATAAATAATTTTTGAAAGAATATTTATTTATAGTTTAGTCTTTGTTTTATAGTGATATTTTGAACAAATTTAATAAAAATATTTGTACTAAATTGTGTTTGTAATAATGGTATACAAATATTTACAATTTAATTTAATAATATTCAAAATTGGTACTTATTAATAAAAAAAATTATAGTCAATTCCCACTAGCTCAATGAGTTAAGGTGTGAGTTTCATTTACTAGGTCACCAGAGTTCAGTATCTTAACAACGAGTTTATTCGAGAGGAGACACCAAAAAATAGATTTCCTTGATGTTGAAGCTCCCAATAAACTCCCAAGTTTCCAAAATTGTTCCCAAACTCTAGAAAGTTTCAGAGATACTAGAGATGTAGTGAGTACAACTATGGTTATTTTTCATTTCTTTAACTTTTCCATGATAAAGTTGCAAAAATATTTGTATTTTAATTGATAAAAGAAAATTAAATATACATTTCAAAATATAAATTATTTTAAATAAAATATCGTTCTTTCAATTTTTTACAATGTTAAAAGTTAACAAACCACCAAATAGACAATTTGCAATTTCAATAAAAAATAATAATTTTTTAAATATAACTTTTTTTTGTATATTTTTGGAATATTATAAATAAAAAACAAAAATCATAAACACCAAGCCATACTTGTTTGTATTTTGGAAGAGTTTCTAAGCGTTAAAAATGACAATGTAAAGCTTTAGACACAATATTAGAATACAAAATTTTTGTGGACACCCATGTAAGGGAGGATTCTTTATGAGTATCCATATAATGAGTGATCATTACAATTTAGATTCATATCTCTAGCATATCATAATCATGCTTGGTCATGGGAGTCATGTTTGTTATAGATCTCATTAGAAAAGAATAAATTGTCTTGGACCTTGAGTCCTTTGTTGAAAGGGTCCAATTCTATCAAAACACTATAAAAACCATGAAAAGCATGTGTGCTTTATAGGGTTATAGGAACAAACAAATCTAGCATGATTGCACCCATTGCTTATTATGTAGGCTAAGATGTATATAATTTGGAGATTCCTAAGGTCATTAAAAGCACAAAGCTAAAGGAAAT
Source organism: Picea sitchensis (assembly GCA_010110895.2). Classification (NCBI taxonomy): domain Eukaryota; kingdom Viridiplantae; phylum Streptophyta; class Pinopsida; order Pinales; family Pinaceae; genus Picea; species Picea sitchensis. The sequence goes on along the minus strand of SNQJ01S0290679.1, from coordinate 17,015 downwards.
TTCTCATCAATACCACCAAGTATGTGGTTCTTATTGAGGACATTGATTGCTCACTCTATTTCTCAAAAAAGGCAAACATTGTATGATAGAGTGGATGTTAGAATATAATACCTATTGCATAGTGTTATCACATGGAATTGATTGGGTCAATTCAGCCTTATGTTTTTTTATTTTTATCATTAGTATTATTTAGTTTTTACTTTTGTCCTCTTCCTCATAGTCTTTTTAGGTTTTAGCACAAAGAAAATTAGCATTGATGTTGTCCCATTACCCTTGGGTTATATATTTATCTTTATGATAAGATTAGACAAGCCATTATCCTTATGCCTCCACCACCACCCTGACATGTCACCACTTCCACGATGTACTAAAACCTCTCCACTTTGTCCCTTTACCCGTTAGAAGGTCAAATCAGGTTCTTTTGTACGCTACCATCTCATAAGACAGTTCACAATGCATCTCAAGTACACTTTGATTTCATCGTCACAATTGCACTCACAATTCCTTGTCACTTGATCTCCTTGTTTTCACCACTTATATTTTTAAAGAAATAACTTGGGATTTCATCATTAAATTTTTTCTAACTGTTTTCCAAGATTTCAAATTACCCCTAGCTCAGCGCTGCAAAAACTGGTGCATTCAAACAAGTGCTACATAAATTGTTGCAAACTGGCTAGCGAAAGTGAGTTTGAGGTTAGACTAGCTGCATGTGGATTCATTCAAGCTCACGCATATTAGTTTTCAAGTCTTAGCCTCCAGGTACTCCATGATAATTTTTAACTCTGTTGAATAACAATAAAAGGTTGTGCTTATCATTTATTCTCCTAGGCGCCATGAACTGGTGATCCAGGCTGCCAACTATCTTACTTACCCCTGTTATCACGATTCTATTCCAATTGCAGAGCTCTCAACCTCTTTGTACCAAAATTTAAACAAACCTTGTTGTCATGCCAACTTGCCTATCCCATATTTGGCCATTTCTGATTACTACGAACTCTGCTGCGAATCCCTTGTTTTGGCACTACAAACTCTGTGCATCAACTTAACATTGTTATTCACCTACCTCAGAACCTATACCATCTTGTTTCTATCAAGATATCCATTCTAATTCAAGTCTATCTATTTTGGAAATTTAAAAGGGACTTTTGCTGGTAAAGTTATGATGAATTTTGTAAAAATTACGGTGAAGTATTGAACAAAATATTTTTGCAGCAAGATTTATCCTTGTATCTCCATTTTCCTGTGTAGTCTTCTTTCATTTCCTGACTATCAGCTTCCCTTTCATAAGCCTAGAGTTCCCTTTCATAAGACAAGAGGTCAAATAGGATGAAGAACACTAAATCCTTAGATAGAACCATCCTTTGAAAGAGATTATCCATCAAACCCTAAATCCTCTGTTTTTTTGTTTTGCCTCTTGCATCACTCAAATTTTTGGTTTAGTTTTATTCCTATAACATCAATGGATACTCCACAATAGAATAAGGCTCACATAGGTGGGGGAATTTTGAGGACTGAGCCCTATGATATGCATTTGTTTGTTGTTGAACATTTGATCAGGGAGGTCTTCCAAAGAGTGGGATGTTTTAATTTCTGTCAAAAGATGCAGAGGGGGAACCCTGAGGTAGCTAGAGAATTTGCTTTGAATTTTGATGGAACCAAAACTAAATTTGGGACTCTTGAACTTGAAGTATCTGAAGCAACCATAACAACAACTACTGAAATACCAAATACTGGTGAAAGGTGTTTTAAGGCCATGAATCTAAATGCAACCTTCTCCAAAGAATTCCTTAAACCATAATGCCAGGGAGATAATCTATCAAAGGGAGTGCCTATGAGGCACGCTGTTGAAGGATTTGATAAGATGCTAATGGTGATCCAAAGATATTTCACCTGTGAGGGCAGGTTCAATATGATTTATCAATACCACATTATACTTTTGTTGCACTTCACAGACAAAGACCTCATTAATCTCCCTTTCTATTTGTTTAGAAGCATTGGAAAAATGGCTGACAAGGTCCAAGCTAAGTCCAAGGTAGTTGACACAAGTGTTTTTCACTTAGGGCTGATTAAAATGCTTGTGATGGAGGAGTTGAAGAAGAAAAACATTGACTGGGAGAAGTTCATTGCCTATGTATATTTGCAATTGAATGTTTCTCCTACTCCACAATCCAAAGTGCAGAGTCCTCTTCGGATGACAACACTGTACACAAAGAGACAAGTAGGAAGAGGAAGAGAAAAGACATTGCTAAAAATGATGAGGCTCCTAAGGAACAATAAGAATAAGGGGGACCTCATTACTCTCAACAAAGGGATTTTTCACCCAAACCAGCTCCAGAGTTAGCATAAACTCCATCAACTAGAGCCACAAGCACAAAAGGAAGGAGGTTACTCTTCCCCTCACCAGCTGTTGCAGTTGAAGCTAGAGATAGTAGGCCTTTCACCATGTCATCAACAAAGAAGGAAAGTGTTGAAAAAGAGGGCATAATGGAATATCCCATCAAGAGAAAGGGTAAAGTTAAAGTTGAAGTTGTTGAAAAACATATTGAGGTCATAGAAATAACCACTCTCCCAGAAAACCCTACCTTCTGGAAACTATTGATTAAAGCCAGGTTTACATCAAAGAGATTTCTTCCCCTCCATAGGTAGCTTAAGAATTTATAAAAACAGAACAGGGATTTACAAGCTCATATTAGAAGACTTAAATTGGAGCTGCAACCTTTTAAGGAAGAACTAGCCCAAAGAAATTTGAATATGCTAGCCTGCACTGCCACAAAGAAGAGTTCTAGGATCAAAAAGTAATGGATGAAATACCTTAAGAAATTTCAGTTTTGGAAATGATTGCTCCTTGATTTTTGAATATTTTAAAGGAAGTATGTTTCTTATAACTATTTTTTTCACTCATACACCACATTATGAGGTTTCTATAGGCATACCTAACTCTGGAGGAAGTTTTTGGGTGTTTTGGAGCTTAAATTAGATTAATTAGGCAACTACAATATAGTTTGCAGCACCTGGCACTGCGAATTGGTTTCTACAGTCAAGTGCTACAAAATTTGCTGCGAACTTCACTACAAACTGGTTGATACAATTAACACTGCAGGATATGATGAAAACTCCTTTTTTGATGGTTTCAAGAGGATCAACGATTGCCATATGGCTAGGGGAGCATGGTACAACTGTTTGGAGGCCAGTTTAAAGCTGGAGGATACCTAGAAAGAAAATGAATGTGCTCAAAGGACACCTCATTATGAAATATTAAGGTGTTAGGATAGTTTCCAACATTAGCCTTTTTTATAGCAGTTTGTTATTTCTAGTTTGTACAGGTGTAATTACCTCAGTTTAATATGGAATAATACTATATTAGAGGATGGAACTTGTATTGTATGCTATATTTCCCTATCTAGGCTATAAAAGAAGCATTAGAAGACATTTGTGGGTTCGAATGGTTGATGTAAAAGACTCTTTTGGTGATATTAATGTAATAGAGCCTACTCCGGTTTAATGTAACAAACTTGATGAAATTTTGTTTATTGGAAGTCAGTTTTCTCTCTTTCCATATTATCTCTCTCTCACTCTGAAATTTTATTGTCATTGAATGATTCAAATGATGTTTTGTAGTTGTATTACAATGAAGGTTTGATTGTGATTTTGTTATAACTTTCTCATAGTTTTTAGCTTGGATTCAAGAAGCTCTTGTATCTAAATATTTTCTCTCCTTTGTCTATTGGTAAAGCTTGATGCTAGTGGTAGATTTACTTCACTTATATTACTAAGTCTTCCTTATATCCACACTAATCCTCAAAACCCCGATCTAAGTTAAATAAAAGCTCTTTTGCTAATGCATTTCATCTATAATTTACTATGTTTTAACATTACTGGACTGAGTTTTATCCATTTGACACCACATTTTAAAACTTACCTCATAAACCTATTGATGGGTACTGAGCTTACACTTTAGTAGTCAAAGTGTAACTTTCAGTGCTAACACATAGATCTAAAGATAACATGAATTATGTTACCTTGTCCATATCTTACATAAGAATCCCACCCATGCACAAAACAAATTGTTCTAAGAATTAAGGTTGTAAATTATAAATCTCATTGTTCTTAGGCTTGTGATGAGGCATAGGGAAAGAGATATAAGGAGCCTTCTCAAATATTTGACACTTAAAATATTGTCACACTGATGTCAATGTTTCTAGAAACAAGAATGAGTGTTATAGATAAAGATACATAAAATTGGGGAAAGGGAAATGATTAGAGTAAGGAATTGATGATGTATAAAATTGAATGAACAGAATCACAACTCTCATTGTTATAATTCAAAATTTAGGTTTTTTTATGTTGACAAGGTCTATTTTCATAGGCTCATACATAAAATTAATCAAGAACGTACAAGTTATCATTGATCTTAATGGATTTTTTTTATTCCAAACAAACCCATTAACATAATTTTGTGTAAAAAATAAATTAAAAAAACCATGCATTATCTTTATAACGAGATTGACAAAACCTATAAAAGATTAGTGAATTGTTGAGATATTTACATATAAGTATAAATTATGTGTTTCTTCCTCATATCTCTATTGCAATGATAGGGATGTCATAAAAAACATAGTAACTAGTTAAGAGACCAATGAATGTTCCCAAATAATAATAAAATATTAGATACCAATTCTATAACCATGATATATTTTCCCACTACAAGGAAAGCACCTTGTAGAAGAAGTTTTTGTGAAGGTTTTTAGTGTTACACGATTTTGAAAAAAAATAAAAAAAATCTCTACTATTTGAAGTAGATGTTTTAATGGATGTTCCATATAACTAAAAACAATTGGGCAGACAGAGGTTGTAGCAGAGGTTTTTTTTGTGGTTTTATTTTCAAAATGAACCAGTGCACTCTTTACCAACCTACCCCTATGCATTGATATAATAAAGACGAACTGGTGTGCATATACTTATTTTGCATTGGTTTCTCCTTTTTTGTTGTATGCAGAACATTGATACTCTTATAATTTCTACTCATTGGCTCCACATTGTTTTTGTATGAAGCATCGATTATTTTTATTTTATGTACGCCCCGATGTATATAATTTGTAGTGATCCTTGATGCGTTTAAGTTATTATACACCTCGTTGCATTTAATGTAGCATGCACCCTGGTGATGGTATAATTAATACGTATTCGTTCATGTATTACCATGTGCACTGAAGGGTAGTGAAATTTTCAATATTTGAGGTCAGATGTCGATGCCATTATTTTTACTAAGCATTGGTGTGCATATTATACTTGCAGTAACATTCAATTATATTGTGTTAAAAACCAAATACTTGCATATAAAAACACCACAAAAATTCAAAGAATAACATAGAACCACACTTTTATTATAAGAAAACCCTTGAGGTAGAGAAACACCATACAATGGATCCTATTATGGAAAAGATCTTGTCCTTTTCACTTGCCTCTTCGAGGGGGTATCCTTCTATTGAGCTACCACTCACAATACAATACTTCTTTCCTTATCCCATTAAATTTCTTGAACCCCTTTATATAATGCTACCAACTAGAGGAGGAACCTCCTAGAAGTATAACCTTCTAGTAAGTCCTCTTACATTTATTATATCTAACTACCATACTGGGTCTTATTTAATAATATAGTGGATCTATTCCACCTTACATTGAATGGCCTCCACTATTATTACTATGGGCCCTCTGAGGCCCCCACTACCTCTCTAGCTACACTACATTCCATCCCCCTTATGAAATCATTTTCCTCAACGCTTGTTATGGGGGTGTACAACCATATATCAGGGTCCCATGGATAAGTGTGGACCATAGTGTTGAAGTAAACTAGAGAACCAGGGTCCCATATAGAAATGAAAACCACCATGTTGAAATAGTCCAACCGCCATTGTAAACCGGGATCCCATGTCCAAGTTCTCATGTGAACTTGAGGCAAAAGATATTGGAACCCAATAACCAACTGAAAATGATTCTCCAAACACTGACACATGTCATGTGGATCCAAATAAGATGATCCATCCACATAGTGGGAAATGGTCAAAGTTGAGTTTGGAAGGAATAATACCACTGTACAATATGCAGGCTAGGAATTGGTAGTCATAACTGACTCCTGATTTGGAACATTGATGCTTTCTACATACAGTGGAGTAAATTCATCATATAAAATATGAAAATGGTTATCATCCCAAAAATGAAAACTATCCATATACCAATCCTCACAATATTCCTCATAATCATACCAAGCATATATTTCTTGAGTATATTCTCCTATGATGTCAATATACATGATAATATTAATATATCTCTCTTTCATTGCTTCAATTTTGAGATGTTCATTATTTTGAAATTTTTCTTCCATATCTCGTTGCAGATTTTGAAATTTGGTTGTGAGGGCTTCCATTTTTTGTTGTAGGTCCATGAGGATTTGAAAGTGAATATCCATTGAAAATACCACATATAATGTACCAAAGAAATATATTAAAATCCTCTATCTAATTTCATTGATCAGGTAGCGCTCTGAACACCCTATGAAAAGTGATGAATTCTACGGTCTCGCCGTCATCACGAAAACCCCCCAAGATGGTTGATTTTAAATCAACGATATATTCACTTTCAGAGCTCTGATTTGAGTGATTTGTTTTTTGGAATAAACTATTTTTGAAAGAGGAACTCAGATATGTAATATTTTTTGGAAATGCATCCCCAACTACTACATAAATCAGAAATGTTGAGTGGTCGTCCACAAAAAAAACCTTGAAAATTTGCAGATTTTAAAATGTTACTTCCCAGATTCTATTTCAAATGAGTTTTTTTTTCAAATTGAGTGTTTTTCTGAGAGAAACTAATATATACAACCTGTTTCTACAAACTATGCACAAAATATACATAAATCATACAGAATGTCGTGGCCCTCATTTTCTTCTCTGAAAAAAATTGCAAAATAGAAAAAAACAATATTGCCCACAACTCTTGCCAAGGAAAGTTTGATGATACCAAATTTTAAGTACTTGAATATATATGCAAATATACTTCAGAAATAACCAAGAATGTCAACATGAATAATCCAAACCATTCACCAAATATCCAACACAAGAATGTAGACAAAGCCCTTGAGGTAGGGTAACACCATCTATTAATCCTTATGGAAGGATAAAACTCCTTAAGCAATCCTTGCTTGTACAATAACAATATTCTTCACTATGTTTCATTACATTGCTTACATTTATTTATATAGCTCTCTTTATCTTCTAGGAACCTTCTAGAGAGTTTTCACACATTTGTTGCATCTAACTACCATAATGGGCCTTATTCAATATAGTGAACCTAGTCCACCTTATAGAATAATCCAAACCATTCACCAAATATCCAACACAAGAATGTAGAAAAAACACTTGAGGTAGGGTAACACCATATATTAATCCTTATGGAAGGGTAAAACTCCTTAAGAAATCATTGCTTGTACAATAAAAATATTCTTCACTATGTTTCATTACATTTCTTACACTTCTTTATATAGCTCTCTCTATCTCCTAGGAACTTTCTAGAGAGCCTTCTCACATTTATTACATCTAAATACCATAGTGAGACTTATTTAATATAGTGGACCTAGTCCAACTTACATTGAATGACCGCATTCTCATATATTGAATGACTTCCACTAATAATACATAACCGCATTTTGATTGTGTACCTCCCTGGGTACTCCATATTACCTCCCTAGGTATAATACATTTCATCCCCCTTCACATGTTTCATCCTCGAAACATGAGAAGAAACCATACAATTGTTGTATTACTGAGAGGGGGGGTGAATCAGTAATAGAGAAATTGAATCATTTTTCACCATAAAATGAAAGTGTTATATCAATGTAGCATTATCATCCAATAGTTGCAGAGTAAATAAAAAATGAACAAATGAACAATCATACACATACACAGTACACCAATGTTTTATGTGGAAACCCAAAGTGGGAGAAAACCATAGAATGATTTTTCTTATATGTATTTAAGAATTAAATTCATTGGAAGCACCAAATTCCTTTGTTTTTCAGCTACAATTGGAAGGAGGCTCCAAGCCCCTAGTTTCTCAGGCTACAACTTGAGGGAAGTTCCAAATCCCCAATTCTCTGGCTACAACCACAAGGAAGCTACAACCCCCTATGTTCTCCGGATACAACTGGAAGGTGGCTACAACCACCTGTCCTTGCCCTGTCCAACCCCCCTGAGATATAAGTGCCAAATTTAGAAACTGAACATGTCACTGAGAAACCTGTCACTGTATAATCATCAGCCAATCTGATCTGATCACATATACCTCAAACGTAGAAACTGAATATGTCACTAAGAAACCTGTCACTATATACTCATCAACCAATCTGATCTAATCACATATACCTCAAACGTAGAAACTGAATATGTCACTAAGAAACCTATCACTGTATACTCATCAACAAATCTGATCTGATCACATATACCTCAAACACTATACCACAAGTATGTACCTCAAACCATGTGCTAGAACCACACTTTTATACAACATCTATTTGTACCAATAACTTCAACAACATACCTCAACCAAAATCCCTCAAACATGAACCAATACTAAACTTCAGTAGATCTGGCTCAGATCAACTCTACAACAAGCCATAAACTCCCAAGAGGGCATCCAACATATTTACAAGGAAAACCCTCAACTTGATTCATAAATTCAACACTACACATATGATAACCATACCATTTTTTTCTTCTTGTCGAATTCTGTTGCCGCGATTTTGCTGCCACGAATCCAATGCCGCGATTTTTCTTCTGCACTTTTCTGCTACGGTCTTTTTGTTGCACTTTTCCTGCCGAAGTTTTCCTGCTGCAATTTTTCTGCCGCACTTTTTCTGCCACACTTTTCTTGCAGCACTCTTTATTCTTCAGTTTTCCTACTGCACTTTTTCTTTCACAATTTTCTTGCCGCACTTTACCTGCCACAGTTTTCCTACCGCACTTTTTCTACCACACTTTTCCTGCCGCACTTTTTCTACCGCACTTTTCTCGATCAATAATACTTGCCCAAATAACCTTTCAACAAAATAGATATTCAATGATATTCAAGTGATTTTAATGAGAGACCCTTGCCTCTTATTTATACTTTTATGTAGCTTCCTCAAGGGATTACCTTCTAACCATCTTAACCGACTTTCCTTATTTTAGGGTTAACCCACTTATAACCACTTGTCCACTTAACTTAACCACTTTCCATAATTAGTAAGTTCTCCATTAACTTTGTTATTTAAATAATTAATTTTGCATCCTCTTTGACTTATAGTACACTCATCATTTCATTTTATTATTTAAATAATTTCTTCTTTGCAAACACTTTGACTACTTTTACCTTTTGGGGCTTTTAGATGACTCATGAGGGTTCTCCAACTTCACATGGACATAAATCTCTAACCGTGAGGAGTTATGTGATGTTCCACATACCACCGGAAATGGCATGACATGTACTATCCATCTAGAATAGTTTTACTTGCAAATATATCAAAACTCATACAATTATCCATAAAAAAAACTTGGGTCCAATACCCAGACCTTTGTGCTACCAAAATTTCTTCAAGAGTTGACATCAATGAAAACCAACCCAATTAATCAACAATATCCCCCTTTGGCATTGATGTAAACACTCGGGTGCAATAATGAAGTCATTTCATGCAATACTGAAGTCATATCACTCATGCGCTTCTTGTGACCATCGATCCCCTTGTAACCATGCTTCTGTGCTTTGCATCTAATAAATATCTCCCCCTTTGTCATCAATGGAAAAGGTATCTTTCCATCCAGGGCTACTCCCCCTAACTGAAATGTCCTTGGGGATACTCCTCCTGACTGAACTCTTCATAAAACTAATCTCCTGACCTGAACTGTCCTATTTATGGTGCTTCCTCGTGTAAATCTAAGACATATAAGATAAGCATTCAAAATAATTCATTTTGGAGTAGAAAATACTCCGAGTCTCTGGCGAAGATACTCAAAAGCCTCCCGTGGAAGAGGTTTTGTAAAGATGTATGCCAATTGTTCTTTTGTCCCCACATATTCAACTCTGATGTTCTTCTATGCAACTTGTTCCTGTAGAAAGTGATACTTTATTGGAATGTTCTTTGTCTTGGAATGCATCACTGGGTTCTTCAAGATACTGATGGCGCTTGTATTATCACAATAGATTGGAATGGGTTCATGTTGACCCTCGACCAAGTTTTGAGAAAACCTTGGTCAGGTTTGGACCACCTTTTGGACTTCGATGCGATAGTCGAACATGGAGCGCCTAGGCAGAGTTGAGATCATGGATCTCACTTGTTTTGTGGGCTATGTGGATCCAGTAAGGGGTCCTCTAGGGTTTTTGTATTGGTGATGGCATGTTGGCCCATGGGGTCTAACCATGTTTAGGCCTTATTGTAAGGGATTGTAAAAGTATAAATAAGTAAGAATGTATGGTAGAATTAGATAAGAGAAGACAAACAAGCAAGAGAAGTCTTGGTAGCTAAGTGCAAGTAGTTTTGAGTTGCTTTGTGCAACATAATGTGTATGTAAGGCTCTATGCTTGATAGAGAAGTTGGCTCCGTGCCTTGACCTAGTTTTGGGAAGGAGGATCTACTGCTCAGTATGGATATATCCTATTTAGTTTGAAGCTTGACTCTGTGTTTTAGTGCCCAGGAGCATCTGAATGTAAGAGCTTGAAGAATAATAAAGAAGGCGAAGCGGTTGGTGGATGTAGCCCCACACTGGGGTGAACCATGTATATTTTGTGTATTTGGTGTGCTTTGTGTTGTGTTATCTATGTTATTTAATTGCTTAGTGCCTTGATTATTATGTATTATAGATATACCAATTGTTTCTTAGTGATTTACTTGTGTTAAGGATGAACGAATGCTAGATCCAACTTATAATGCTAAATGCTCAGGTTATGTAATCATTTAATGTTGCTGCGCCGATCTATCTTTGGGTATGTTCTGCGATGTTAATAAGACTAATGAACTAATGTATGTTGTTCCTAAGTGTTAATAGAGTACTCTACGAAGTGTTATAATCACAGATCTGTGTCCCAGCTTGGTTACAGACACATGCGTCCTGTAACCCCCCCGCTTGTACCTCGGGTGAGACTTCGCCTGCTCCACATATGTTGTCGAAAGGGCCGGTAGTTAGGGTTTTGTTGGTTCATTGTTAGGTGTTGAACCCTAGGTCTGCCCCTATGCCAAAAAATGGTTCCATTTCTGAGACCTGAAACTGTGATTGTTGGGTACTGAAGTAAAGAAAAGAGAAGCTATGTGCGTAGATCTGTTGTTGTAGTGCACAATACTCTACTTGAATTGTGAATATTTGTGCTAAGAGAGAAATGCGATCTGAAGAAAAGAGGTAATATCTTAAAGGAGGTATATCTTTGTGCTTTAATAAGAGTAAGATAAGTGAATTTGTTTTTTTTGAAAGCATGGATTTAAGCATGTTTATTAGATTCTATCCTAGTTTGAAGGCTAGGGAACCATTGGGAGAAAGAGTTTATCTGAGTAAATTTAATAGAAATGAAGAAATATATGTCATTCCTATGCATAGAAAGAGTTTTTGGACTAATAAATGGATGCGGGAACCTAGAAAGAGTTTTTGCAGATTGCAGGTCCAACTCTGTGACCCTAGTGTGCAGTACATAAGAGGTTGGGGAACATTTAAAAGAAAAAGAGGATTGACACTATGATATAACTGTAGAAGACTGAGACATATTACTAATGAATTCCTTGTCACAGGTCCTATTTGTCTTTGTTGTAATATTGTTGGTCATGAGGTTGAGGATTGTCCAAGGATGATTGCTAAAGTTGAACGAATGAACATGAGACAAGAAAAATATGAATAAATTCAAGAGACTAAAGGCATGTTAGAAAGTCATAAAGAGAAAGAATCAGAGAAAGTTCAGACTACATTGGTACAGTTGAAAGAAATTATGTATGTTCACAAAGATGTCAGTTTACTAGATATCCTGAAAGTAACACAACACATAAGTGCAAGAATGGAAGACTTTGAAATAGACTGTGTCTTGGATGAGGAAACACAAGTAAATATTATGACAGAAGAAACTTGGGAAATTTTGGGAAAGCCTACTATGGTACCTTCATTGGGAAGGATAGGCTTGTTTAAAGGAAAGATGATAACCTTATGTGGAAGAGTTACTAATGTACCTATTATTGTTCATGGAACATCGACTGAAGAAGAATTTGAAGTCATCAAGTTTGTTGGGGATAACACCCCTTTCCCAGTTTTGTTAGGTAATACTTGGATTGAGAAATATTAGATCAAAAGGAGAGCAGAGGAAGAGGCCACAAAAAAGAAAAAGCAAGAACTAAGGGATTTCATAGCTAGAAAAATAGATCTACTAATAGAAGAACGAGAGGATAAGTCGAAGCAATAGAATAAAGTAACAATGCAGGAGGAACAAAAAGCAAGAGAATTAGCTATCAAAATTGAAACAATGCAAGAAGGCTTGAAGAACCTATCTATGCAAGAAATAAGTATATTCACCCAAGAAGTAGTAAGAGAAGGGATATTAAATTTAGACTCTGTGAAGGCACCTCAACAGTGATAAGTCACTACGCTATGAGAAGATAAGAATAAGAATGGAAAGAGGATTCCAAAAATAGTTAGAGAGACTCAGGTCACAGTAAAGAAGGCAAGGAATCTCAATAAAAAGAAACCTAAGTTGGAAAATATATAAGAAGCTACAGAGAACAGATGGAAAATTTTGCAGACTATAACCTTGTAGGAGGCAAGTTCGTAGGATTTGAACCTCGCTGAAACAACAGAACCATGCAGAATGGGACTTCTCCCTGGCGAAGCTATATGACTGTTGGAGGCACCCCGACCATTAGAATGATGCCCCGGAACGGCTAGAAAACACATTTATGGGCTGATGGACCTCTTTTGGAATGTTGAGACCATGCCATAACAAACAGATTCACATTGATGGAAACATTCCTGGCCATTTGTAGAATCCGTTACGTTTCCCCACTTATTTAACTCATTGGTCGCTACGTCAGGACCACTTTTTTCCACCCATGATTAACTTAGCTAACAAAGAATTGTCTATGTGTTGAGTTGTGTTATCTGAAGCTAGACCTCGTCATCCGTTGTCTACCCCACCTATCCGTTTGTCTACCTTAACCTATCTTTTTAAAAGTTTGAATGTTGGGCGAACGTAGTGAGTTAGAGAAGTTTGTCAAGGAAGTCCTAAGGAAGCTAATGGCTGACAAACCAATCTATGAAGGAGTCAAGGAATCGTCGACTAGGGGACTATAGGCTTCCCCTTTGAATGGATGTTGTTCTGGCTGTTTTAACCCCACGATGATCTAGCTAATGCGAAGAAGATCCTGTCCATCCTACCAAATTATATTCCACCCTTGGCTAGTGTCGTTAACCGTGAAAGCATCCCATGAGATTATGCGTACACCTCGGTCATTGCATACATTCTGAAGGGAAAATGCGTAGTTGGAAGTCAACTAGGACAGATCCCACTACTGAAGAACATCGATTTCAATCAAGACGAAATAAAGAACTATGATATGCTAGTGCCCCACCACTACTTGACGAAGTCAAATGGGAAGAAGCCTTGCATCATCTTGCAACCATGGATTAATGGACTGGCATAGTCTACCTTGCTAAACATGATGAATATTCCCCATTTTGGTCATCACAAGGAGGTTAACACTTGCGTTAAACTCCTCTTGTCATGCTATCATGGAGGATACCTGTGGCTCGATTGAAGGATTACCATGGATCTGGCGCTGATCCACCAAATTAAATTCTTAAGCATGAAGGGACCTTACCCTCATCAGTTTTATCTAGGGAAGGCCTCAGACCACTCCCTGGAACAGTGCATCAAGGAAGCTTACGACAAAGTCGAAAAAGGAAAGCAAGGTTACAAGGTAGCCTCTATAAAGTATGGTATAGTGTGCCTCACTTTCCAACTCATAGCTGGCAAGATTATAAGAAACAACTTCCCCACACAGGTCATTGGGTTTGTGGTTGACCTCACAGGAAAATATGTGGAGGGCATGCAGATGAAATGGGCGAGCTACCTCGTCAATTAGCTCAAGAAACGCTGCTGCAAAGCTCAAGATTTGGGATAAGAATTCCACTATAGCTGGTTGATCAATTTGATCGCATTTTTCACTTGGAAAATGTGTGAAGGAGCCACCTTCCTAAATATTGACCCTTAGAGTCATTGGCTGCTAGGTTTTCCACCTTGTGGTACACCAACAATATGACGAAGTAGTGGCAATCCAGTGTCATTTTTCATGCATACTATTAGTAATTGAAGGTTTCCATCGAATCATTTCCATGCATGACACCGCACAACCTACACCAGTATGGACCACTAGCAAAGTTCTGCGCAGATCTTCATTTCATTTATATCACTTCGCGTAGAGATGAGAGAAAGGAAGAACTATAGTCATATTACAAACTGACAGATGAAGACATGGATAAGATCACAATGGAATGGCTAGAGGATTTCCTTGTACCAGTCGATGATGTAGAAATATCTAACATTGACACCATTGGAAGCCCCCTAGTCACTCGGGTAGAGCATGTCGGGCAATCTAGTGGGATGAAGAAGAAGAAAAAGCAGGAGAAAATCCAGGATATAGAGAGTGATGAGGAGGACTATGCTTATGAAGATAATGGGTCTGGCTCACTCGGAGGAGGAGGAGGAGATGAAGAATATGGACAAGGAGGAGGGGATAAAGAAGAAGCAAAAAGAGGAGGTTAAGCTACATAGCCTCAAGACCCCCCTACTGGAACAGTCACACCGTAGAAATAGAAGGTTTGTCTAAAGAAACCTTCAACAAGGAAGAAGACACGTGATAATAATTCCCAGTTGGAGACCACACTCATAGAGGACAATATCAGTTTGGTCCGCAGAGATTTTGAGGATGCTTTTGAGGACATCTTGCAGAAATATGGTGTGAAGTAGGAAGAGCTATATGGAAGGGTCAAGAAGGAATTGAAGAAAGTACAACAAGCTATTTGTTTGGTCCACACAGTACCTATTGTGCCCTCCTCATCACAGAATACAGAATTGGGGGATGAACCAACCCAATTGAGAAGACTTGCGGATGCGATAGAAGCTCAAATTTAGAGAGTCTAGGAAGAGAAGGAGAAGGCTATAGAATCCTTGAAACAAGAGAAGGACGAAGACTTAGAAAAATTACGCGTAGCGTGGTACTGTGTAACCATCTATGAAGATGAGAAAGAAGAATTTAAGGCGATGATCCAGGAGGAAACAACCTAACTATAGAGAGAAAAGGAGTAGTTTCTCACAGAACATGCCACAGTCAAAGAGGCAGTGAGTAAAGCATGTCACTTTGTGCCAGGCTTGGCACAAGAGAAGCAAGGGTCGGTCAAGGCTCAAGTGGCGAAGCTCGGTGAGACAACAACTTCAAGCATGGATAACAGAGTTGGAGGTCCAAGCAGTACCAAGCACCTTGCAAGAGGTGCGTGACCAGAGGGAGGAAGCCTCTAAGCGCACAGTAGTAAGGATCAGAGTCCTCACCTCAAAGTGAAAACAATTGAGTGATAGAATCACGTATACATATGAACACCTTGTAGAAGATCTAGAGCTAAGGAAACTGATAGCGTAGTTATAAGAAGTGAAGCAACAGGCATTGTCAGTACAGGTGGAGATGAAGCTACTCACTTTGGTAGAAAGAATGAAGAAATCTCAGAAACAACGCACAGTGCAGTAGCAGATCACTACCCTCTAGGGTAGGGTGATGGAAGTCGCACAGAAGCTACAACCTGTGCAGGATGAAGCCTGGAAGGTGTTCGAAGAAATTGAGGGACGGGGCTTGCAACTAAACCAAGTGGTTGTAATAGTCGAACAGTGTCTAGAAGGGCCTGTCATAGAGAAGACAATCTAAGATCTCATTGAGCAAGAGGCTCAGGTGAAGCAACAAGTCTAGGCAACTCGAGTTAATCTCAACACCTTCAAAGTAGCATTAACTAGACTTGAGTGACTCAGGATGAGTCACAGGTGAGTGTTGGGGGCCTGTTGGCCCTTGACCAAGTTTTGAGGAAACCTTGGTCAGGTTTGGACCACCTTTTGGAATTTGACACTATAGTCAAAGATGGAGTGCCTAGGCGGAGCTGATATCACATATCTCACTTGTTTTGTGGGCTATGTGGACCCAATAAGGGGTCCTCTAAGGTTTTTGTAATGGGTGATGGGATGTCAGCCCATGGGGTTTACCCATGTTTAGGCCTTATTGTAAGGGATTATAAAACTATAAATAAGTAGAAATGTATGGTAGAAGTAGCTAAGAGAAGAGAAGCAAGAAAGCAAAGTCTTGGTAGCTAAGTGAAAGTAGTTTTGAGTTGCTTTGTGCAACAAAATGTGTATGTAAGGCTCTATACTTGATAGATAAGTTGGCTTTGTGACTTGACCTAGTTTTGGGAAGGAGGATCTGGTGCTCAGTATGCAGATCTCATGTCCAGTGCGAAGCTTGACTCTGTGGCTTAGTGCATAGGAGCAACTGAATGTAAGAGCTTGAAGAATAATAAAGAGGGCGAAGCAGTTGGTGGATGTAGCCCCACACTAGTGTGAACCACATATATTTTGTGTCTTCGGTGTGGTTTGTGTTGTGTTCTCTATGTTATTTAATTTCTTAGTGCCTTGATTATTATGTATGATAGATAGATTTGTAGTTTCTTAGTGCTTTACTTGTGTTAAGGATGAACAAATACTAAATCCAACCTATAATGCTAAATGCGCAGGTTATGTAGCCATTTACTGTTATTGCGTCGATCTATCTTTGGGTATGCTCTGCGATGTTACTAAGACTAATGAACTAATGCATGTTGTTCCTAAGTGTTAATAGAGTACTTTGTGAAGTGTTATTATCACAGATCCATGTCCCATCTTGGTTGCAGACACTTGCATCCTGTAAACCCCTTGCTTCTACCTCAGGT
>SNQJ01S0290675.1:0-10771 GCA_010110895.2 Picea sitchensis | reverse complement strand
AAGTAGGAGGGGGTAGATCAACTATAATGGAAATTTTAGATGGATCTACCAGCAATCCCTGCTTGCATACAATATGGCCTAACAACACTCCAAATGGTGAGAAGAATATGTATTTCTTTAGATTCAAGGCAATTTGACAACTTCCTGCATTTATCCAACATTAACCTTAGACATTCAATATGATTTTTCAATAAGCTAAAGACAGTCCAATCATCAAAATATGCTTCTAGAAATTTATGCAAAAACTCCTTGAATGCTTCGACCACCACCCTGGAAAATATGGCCAGGGAATTATTCAATCCAAATCGCATCACTGTATACTGATAGGACCCCCATTCTATTGCAAATGTGGTTTTATGGAGATCTTCCTTAGCAATCTGGATCTGGTGGTATCCTGAAAATCCATCTGTAAAAGAATACACTTCCTGGCCTCCCACGTTATCTAACACTTCGTCGGTGAATGGTGTAGGGAAGGGGTCATGAAAACAGACATCATTTAGCTTTCTGATATCTACGCAGATCCTAATCTCTCATGTCTTCTTATCTTGCACCACCATAAGGCTAATCCACTCTGATTCTTCCACAGGTTCTATAATTCCTTCTTCTAGCATTCTGTCGAGCTCAATCTTCACTTTCTCTTTATATTTAGGGTTCAATTTGTAGGGTCTCTGTTTGATTGGTATTACATCTAGTTTCAAAGGGATCCTCATATCTCCCATAGGCCCTTTAATTCCCTTCATATTATTGAACTTGGTTGGAAACAAGTCCCGATATTCATGCAGTAATTATGCAATCTTGTCAATAGTGGCAACATCCCAATAATCTCCAATATTGGCAAGCTTTGGTGTCTGCTCTGTTCCAATATTGACTTTCCTAATCTTGATTGGATGTCCAATGAATGGTAACTCAACTCCTGGTCCTTCCACATCTCTTTGGCCTTCCATTTCTTCGATGTTCACCTTTCTTGGATCATCATCTTCATCAACATTGATGTTGTAACAACCTTGCAGTTTCTGGAGAGGCACAGTCCATTCATCCTCTTCTTGTTCTAAAGGGAGGCTAGAAGCCTCCTCGAATACTTTCTGTCTTCTAATCTATAATGTTTGATCTACTAAAGGATATTGGATTTAAAATAAGAAGGTGGTTACAAAATTCTGAGTCATACCTTTCCAATCTGTAGTGATGAGGCACAACTTTGCTTGAAGGTAACAGTTGATAGGTGTCGTGTCCAGTGTGTTAATGAATTTGTGTACCCACTGCTCTTGAGGAATGTTTATCTAGGATACTTTGCAACTTCTTACATGGTCCTTTGGGCAGCTTTGACCTGTGTACCAAACTTCGCAGCCTTCTACTTGTGATGAGAACCGCACTGTCATCAGGTTACAACATTGTACCCATTCTGTAATGCTGGTTTTGTGTGTCCCCCACCATCTTGTTGGTGTGGATTTCAGGGCCTCATCCATTTCCAACAGTATTTGTTTCATTGGTACACTTTCTTCAAAGTCCGACAAGAAGGTTTCTAAAGGATTTAGACCATCAAAGGTGGGTAAGTTACTTATTGTTGTGCCAATCCAACAAACTTCTTTGGTTAATCTAGCACATCCTTTTGTAGATACTTCATACATTTTATTTTGCCAATTCTCCAGTGCTTCTTCTGAGTTTGATGAACATGCGCTATCACTTCCCCATATCTTCGGCTTAAGTTTCCATCAGCCGTGGGATTAATGTAATCTGTTGTCCTGGTGATGAATTTGTAGATGTTTTCTAGTTCAAGTGCGTGGTCTTCTTCTCTAATGGTTTTGTGTATTGTTGACCTTCATCTAGATATAAGGGTGCAATAGACCTAAGGCCATCTCTTTCCAAATAATATCATATGTATTTTCTTTAAATCAACCGCAGTGGAATTATTGAAATCCCAGTCGATTCCTAACACCTAAGGCCATCTCTTTCAAATATCATATGTATTTTCTTTAAATCAACCACAGTGGAATTATTGAAATCCCAATCAATTCCTAACAACGCAGGGTAAGGACAACTATCATCAACTATCTCAATTACCTCAAAATCTGCAAATGTTCTTACTCCATCAATGTCCATAGGGACATCTTCCAGTCTGCCAAAGGGGCTTACAACTTGCTGATTATCCATTCTGAGCCTAATAGGGGAATAGATCAACTTGAGTTTTCCCATCAGTGCCCAAGTTTGCTTTGTCATGACATTGACCTCCGACCCTAAGTCGAGGACCACATAGTCTATATCGTATTCTCTTATTTGAGCATCCAAGTGTAATTCCTTATTTGTCCTTCTCTTTTTACCGATTTGGTGTATTTCCCTATTCAGTAAAGGGTCAATCTTTCCTAGTTCATATTGTCTGATTAATTTTTTTAGTTCTTGTACAATGCTCTCATACTGAATCAACTTAATACAAGTATATAGAAATTCCATGAGCTTGCTTACCTCTTTTCTTCTCTTGGCGACACAGACTGATTAGATGCCCGAGGAATTCCATATTCTCTTACTTCTGATCACGTCTTCGATGAAGAAACTTTGTCTCCTTTGAAATCTTTTCTTGCCTCCTCGAATATTTGTCTTTCTTTATTTGCATCAAAATTTTGGGTCTTCTCTGCAGATTTCCTGACTCATGAGTCTTCTATAGTCTTTCCTTGGATCATTCTGTCTTGTCCTGTAACAACACCTTCTCTAGTAATAACAACGATTCTAGGGTCTTCTCCGCAAGGTTATGCTTTGATCAATTGTATCTGTGGGTTCTGCTGAGGTCCTCGTTTCTCTTGAATTTTAGCAACAATGTTGGACATTCCTCGATAACATGATCGAAGGAGTTGAAATAGATGCAAGTGGTACAAGGGTTCTGACAGTCCCTTGCCAAGTGTCTTGGCTGTGTGTAGTTATAACATATGATCTATCCTCAACCTTGACCCATACCTCCTCCTCCTCCTCCTCTGAATCCACCGTGAGGATTGAAGTTTCCTCTCCCAGGGGAGTTAAAATGCGTAGTGTTTCCTTCTTGTTGTACTTCGCCTTGAATATTGTATATGTCTCTTGACCTTTCATGCATGAAATTGTAATCCCTACAATCCCTATCATCGTTCCCCATGGACTTACAGAACGTGTAATACAAATTTTTGGGTGTCTAAACATATTTTTTCATGCAATAGCACTCACCAGGGCGATGTCTATTTTGGCATACCTCACACCAGGGTAAGGTGACTTGCTTCAAAGGGATCGGAGCTCTAGAGGCCAAGTATTCATAGAATAAGGGACAATGCTCCTTGTCATGGCCTTCTGATCTGCATCTGACACACCATATGTCTTCTCTTTTATATTTTCCCTTGTCTTTCTTCATATCTTCGATCTGCAGAGATAAACTAGTTAGCTGACTCAAGATATGACTCATACCTGAGCTGGATTCTCCCATAGGGGATGATTCTAACTTCATGGCGATCTCCAATGCCTCATCCTGCGAAGCAATATTTTGTTGCGTCAAAGGAACTCTGATGTGTGGTAAGAGGGTATCAATGAACCACTCTTTGTTCTACTCATATAGGATCTGAAAATTCAATCGACCTTTTAAGGTCTTAAATCTTTGATCGAATTCCCAAACAGGTTCGACTACCTTCTGCTTGATCTCTTTCATCTTTGTAATACATTGTGACTCCGACTTGGGTTTCTTGAACTCTACAGTTAACACATTCTTGATCTCATTTAGTGGATTAGGTTGTACAAGTCCTTGGACAAGCTTCATGTACCATCTCAGTGCGCGATCTCTTAGGGTAGTACTAAACTGGGTTATTTTAACAGCTTCATCGGTGACATTCTTAACATTCCATATGGATTCACATACAAATCAGTGTTGATCAGGATCTTCAGATCCATCTCCCCTAAAGATAGGGAGTCACATCTCATCTTCCATAGAGCTGCCTAGGTTTCTTGTCTGAGTGTATGTTGAACTGCTTTTAATAGTACTATGAGGACTCTGACGATTCTGACTATTCTGATTGCTTAGTGCTGCTGAATCAATAGGAGGAATGATAGTACTTACTGTTACACATTGTTTTCATCATCCCTATGACCGTTAATGATGTAAACCTATCTTTTTCCTTCAGAGGGGTCAGTGGCTTGAGTTCCTAAAGAAATAAGGGAGAAGAACTTTTCCTGAGAAAATAAGTTGCATTCTCCTTTGTAAAAACCCTATTAAAGAGGATGTTTGTAGGTTTCTATATAGGTAGGGTGAGAAAATGTTTGATTTTCGCAGGCTGCACCATATCTAGGTCGCAAAGTGTTCACAGGTTGCTATATAGGTAGGGTGCGAAAATGGTCATACGTGGGAAAAACGAGCATCTTCTCGATGCTTCTAGAAGGAGAAACTTCCATGGTGAGGTGGCATCCGAATGATTTGGATATTAATTTATTTCATGATTTAGTGGGATCATCCTAACCTCCTCACCTTATCCTCTTCAACTTATAAAAGGAGAGGATCTCTCATGGAGAAAGTTATCTTTTGATTTTGGGGCTTGGATTGGATTGAGCTTTGGAGATTGTTATCTTGGCTAGATGAGCCATTTTGTCAAGATAGATTGTGAATATTATCAGATCTATGCTCTCAGAATTCTTGGAGTGGAAGTGTGTGGGGAAAAAAGGACAGTTGGAAGGGACCTTACGACATCAGGGCCATGGTTGTAATCTCTCTTTCACATTTGATATGATACAGTAATATGATTCTTTCCTATAAAGCTTGTTGTGTTTTATTGTATGATTCCTTGATCACATACATAAGTTTATATTGATTTTATTCTATTACTATCACTTTGGTTGGTTGCGTTATTTTGCAGGTTCATCATTGTATGAGCGCTAGAACGGAGCTAGGATGGCGATGGAGAGAGGAAGTGGTGTTTAAATGGTATGTCGTCTATCCCTCTTTAGTTAGTAAATTCAATATCTAAAACTTAAGGAAAGCATCATGTTCTGGTGTGTTTTGTTCTAGATCTAGGTGGATCTAGGGAGATCAGTTAGTGTCCGCACCTACCGATTTATCCCATAACACTTACTTCAATGGTTTGCACAGTTCCTGAAGTCTCTAGCTCTTCCCGACAAAGCTCTTCAACTTTCCCTTCCTCTGTCCCGACGAGTTCTGAATGCTCTTCGTCTGTCAGGTCTGCCTCTTCTCCACTATAGAAACCCTCATCCCTGTAGTTCTTCTTAAATACGTTGTCAAGATGAAATTCTATGAACGCTCTTCCACTACACATATGTCCAGCCTCTGTCTCGATGTTCTTCTCATGCAATAACATCTTGATTCTTAACTTCAGAAAATGTAAAATTTTTCCTCTGGGTCCCTTGAAGAAATATCTCAGGGCTTGGCTATATGACTCTACTCTGTCAGCAACAAACTTTGTGATGTACCCTCCAATGGTTCTATCAAACCAATGATCTACTTCTCGTGACATGACGTTATCGACTCTCTGGACCTTCTTGATTAGCACGGACGTCCAAACCACATGAGGTCTAGATCTGATCTCAAACTGGGTATCTACTAACCTAGCTAACCACTCATATAGCTCCTGATGGATTCCTCCAAATAAAATCTCATGTATATCAGTAAAGATATATCTCTCCAACCAATCCTCTGTACTAAGATTAGGGTTCTTGTTATGGGCTTCAATGAAGTCCTTTTCTTGATTCTCTACCCACTTTTGAATTTATGTCTTTGATGGAAACCACCTTGACATTCCCTCAAGAAGATTCTTGTCTCGACAACGGAACCATTTGTTGGCACAGGGGAAGACCCAGGGTTCAACTCCAAGAGCACACAAATAAGCCCTAACTACTGGCCCTTTCGACAACACCTGTGAAGCAGATGCAGTCTCACCCGAAGAAACTATGTGGGGGTTGCAGGACAAAGATGTCTACAACTAGAAGGAATGTAAAGTGGGTTCAAAGTGATCGACACACAACAATATAGTATTCTATATCATCCTAGGATCTACTGCGCAAGACAAATCTATCAGATCTAACACAGTAATGAAATAACAATATATCAAATGACAAGAACAGAGCATCAATCACACATAACACAAAATATACGTGGTTCACCCTATCTCTAGGGCTACATCCACAAAATTGTGCTCTATAATGTATTAAGATGAAGCATGCAGTTCTTGTCTGCGCTCTTATATAGAAGATCTTATTTATTCTTCTCTCTATCTATTCCCTCCCTGCACACCCAATTGAATATCTTACAATACATAAGGCTCTTGTACTCAACACTTCTCTCTCTCACGATGTTACTCACTCGATCGCACAACAACAATATCAACACCAACAATAGTAACAAAATTACAACAACCCATCCCAAGTCCTCTTGACCTCTATTTATACATTACAATCCCTCACCGACATCCTTAGGTTGAAGCCTAAGTGTCAAAACCCTAGAAACCAAAACGCTAGGTCAACTTGACCCGCAATTTTAGGGCTTCACTAGCCTGTCTTTCCTTCCTTCTCGCGCGGGGCTCCAAAGCATATAATGGTGGCTCTTTCCTCTTGTTGAGCTATCCATGATCCTTCTTTCTTCCTGATCTGTCATCCTTGATCTCCTCATCCAACGACTTGCTTTCTTGGACTTTGCTCCGTCTTTTCTAATATTTTGCTCACTTCGACCCAGTAATAGTCACCGTGTCTTCCGTGAAGTTCACATTTTTATTTTTCTTCCTTGTTCTTCGATTAATTCCTTAACGAAGGGCCAAAACCTGGTTAGAAGACCTATGACCATAATCATTTTTATTATATATAAGAAAAGAATTGAAATTCCCTATATGCTTTCTTGATTGGTTCTTGTTCTAATGAGGACAAGCTGGTTTGATTCCTTTCTTGGAATCTGATGGTGAAGAGATGGTTTTTTCTTCAGCAGACTTTGAGCACTCTCCAATCTCCTCTTGATCATATCCCAAACCTTCAAATTATGGTCTTTGTACCACCTCTAATGGTTGAGTGATTCCTTGGCCATGAATTCCAATTCCACCTCCTTTGTATCCCATCTTCGTGAGTATCTTCATGCCCACATTAGTTTAATACTGAGAAAACATTGAACATGATGAAACAACATATACCTCGGTTTGAGTTTGTGCATCCATGATAGAAAGATATTTTTCTTCCATTCGTTCACCATGATGCAACTTAGCCATGAGATTATCCTTGGTTTGCAATTCGAGCTGCAATTCTTCAATAATTCCGTTGAGGACTTCTCCCTGAAGCTGAGACCTCTCTTGAAGCTCTTGCTTCTCTTCTTGTGCAACCTGCAAAAGTCTCCTCAACTCTGCATTTTCATCTTGAATGTTGTGATTTATCTCTTCTAATTATTGAATTCTTTATGCTTTCTTAGCTCCTTTTCCCATCCTATAAAGCCTGCAAAGTAGTCAACCTAGCTCTGATACCACATGATCTGAAAATAGGCAAGTACTTTACTCTACGCAAGTTTTCAATGGAGAATCATTTTCCGACGAAGTATTTGCATAAGGATTAAAAGACATATGAATCCATGATTAACCATGCTTTTAAACAAGAATACAAAACATATATGAACTCAAATATTATAAAGCACATGAAAATACAAGAGAGAGACAACCGATATTGGTAACAGAGTTCACCCCTCCTGGGCTACGTCTATGGGCGCACTTCAATTGGAATATAGATCGATTTCATTCATTCTTCAAAATATGTTGGGATATTCTCATAAATCATTACATAAGAGATGCCTTCTCCTTCAATGAGGATTCAAGAAGACTACTCACACTCATATCTCTCCATACATCAAGAAGGATAATTCCTTATATGAATAAGTCTCTCAATGCTTAGGGGTAGTAGCATTATGGCTTTCTAACTTGACTCATTCATTCTCCATTACTCTCCTCCCTTTCAAAGGGCTCACATAAGGCGTTATATAGTTTTTCCTCACTCTCTCTTAAGAAAGAACATTAATTCCTAGATCCACAATAATAGGATCTAATTACAAAAGAGGAAAAACAAGATCCATGAATGTAGGATCTCAAACTATCTTCAAGCACATAATGGGAAAAGTCTCAAAACCACCCAAAGACTCTTCATCCATTTCCTTGATTCTCTCAACCTATAATTTAGAATAATGTCAAATTGGTGTGAGGTGGTTTCTCACATAAAAACCAATTTCCAAAATTATAATTTAATGATAAATACGTGAGTCTAATTTCTCTCACAAGTATTAATCATTTTACATCAAAAGTGAATAATAATGTATGAGTTTTTCCAAAATCTCATAAATCATAATTAAATGCATGATCATCTCATAAAATCATAAGAATGCATGATACCTTTTTCTCACAAAGCATTAATAAAATGGATGAGAAAATAAAACTCTTAAAAGCATAAATTCACCACTTTGTCACCACTTTCAACTTGACATGGAGAGCAAAGTAGAAGTCCCTTCCATGTGTGGAGATCCTCCCGGTTCAATGTGAAATAGAAGAAAAATTAGACTCCTCTCTCATACAAGAAGAATAATGTCTTAAATAGACTCTTCAGATTAATCAGATTAATGACTTTGTCTCACCAAACTTTCCCTCGGACGTCAGAACTTACCTGCAAGAGGAACGAGAAAAATCAGTTGAACAGGACCTTGTCTCATGATCAATCTTTTAGAAGAATAAAGGGAGGTAATGTTAGAAAAAACAACTTGCCCACTGAGTCATATTTTAGACTTCGAAAAGAGACAAGAAGCATAACAATTTGAAGAAGAGTTTGTGTGATACAGTCGACAAGTTTTTGTAGAACCTCTCAAAGAGAGGAAAGTTAAAGTCATCAAAGGTGGGGATAAATTTTCTTCCCCAAATAGGACCAAAGGTGAAAGTACTATGGTTCATGTCAACATAAAACATCAGGTTCTATAAGGAATAAACAACACCTTTATTTTGGAAAACTCCCTTTTCATTGATCAAGAAAAAAGGGAAGGATCTTGGGGCTTGGATTTTGATGGTGCACACTGAAGCACGAGCTCGGGTGCAGGGATAGTCTTAAGATCACCAAATAATGAGACTACCTATTCTCATACAAAATCAAGTTCAACTATACAAACAACATTTCTAAGTATGAAGCCCTTATCCTAGGCATTAACCTGACCATTGATATGAATATCGAGACCCTGCAAGTAAAAGGGCATTTTGACTTAATTGTTTCACAAGTCAAAAAGAAGTTTTCTACTAAAAACCCATGGTTGAAATAGTAAAATAATGTCATATGGGATGCCATAAATAAGTTTTACAAATTTTCCATTGAGGCCATCCCTAGGGAAGAGAATCACTTAGCAGACAATCTTGTTGTTTCCACTTCAACCTTACATATTTTCAAATAAATCAACATTTACAAGGTAGAATTAAATTTCAGACCCTCGTTACCTGATAACCTTGAACATTGGCAAGTTTTTGATGACGAAAATCAACTTCTTCGATTTCTCCAAAATGAGGGGGAGTTCTCTGAAACCCAAATAAACGTATTGGCTAAGAAAGGAAATATCTAGATCATCGATGTAGCTGACAGACCCCTACCCAAAGGTATTTTTTCTTTAGAGAATATTTTTGATTGAAATGATATGTATAAAGGAAAATATTCGAACAAAATCAGTGACAAAATGATTGAATTCAACATTGGAACCGAGGAATTCCAAAAATTAATTAAATTTGGTAAAGGAACAACGATTGATGAAAGGGAAAATTTGATTTCCCTGATAAGAGAATTCAAATATGTCTTTTCTTGGTCTTATGAAGATCTAAAGGCCTACCTCGAAGACATCATACAACATGCAATTCCCCTCATTGATGGTACAAATCCCTTCATACATAAACTCAGGCAGATGAACCCAAAGGTTTCCCCACAAGTACAAAAGGAGTTACAAAAGATGGTTGAGGCGGGAATAATCGAGCCTATCAGATATTCATCATGGGTATCTAATCCAGTTATTGTAAGGAAGAAGACTGGCACAATTAGAATATGTGTAGACTTCAAAAATTTAAACCAGGCTTCCCTTAAGGACAATTATCCTCTACCAAACATGGAATACCTTTTGCAAAGGGGCACATGTGCAAAGATGATTTCCGTTCTTGACGGTTTCTTAGGATATAATGAAGTTTTAGTAAATAAGGATGATCAACTAAAAACTTCTTTTACCACCCCTTGGGAAACCTACAAGTATTTAAGAATGTCTTTTGGACTCACCAACGCAGGGGATACTTTTAAATGTGCCATGTACTATGATTTCAGAGATCCAATCAAAAAACTTATAGAGTTATATCAAGATGATTTGACCACCATCTCTAAAAAGAGGGAACACCATATCCAACACTTAAGAACTATCCTCTAGAGATGTAGGGAGTGTGGCATTTCTCTCAACCCTAAGAAATCAATTTTTGGTGTTGATAAGGGCAAGTTACTAGGCCATATTATTTCTAAAGATGAAATCATGATAGATCCTCCCAGGGTTGAAGCCATCAATAATATCCCTATGCCTAAAGACAAGAAATCCCTACAATCCATCTTTGGTTAGATTAACTTTATCAGGAGATTTTTTCCAAACTTCACTGAAATTGTTAAAACCCTTAACAAGTTACTAAAGAAGGATGCCCATTTTGAATGGGAAAGTGAAGGTGAACTATCCTTTCAATGCATCAAAGAGGAAATAATTGTTGCACCAGTCTGTTGAGGGGTCCTAAATCTCTTTAACTCAACAACA
>SNQJ01S0290671.1:0-10771 GCA_010110895.2 Picea sitchensis | reverse complement strand
GATAATGCATGTGATTAAGTGCATGGAAGCACAACTTGAAAGCAAGATGATAACATAAAGATACCTATTTGAATGTAAATCTGAAATGCATAATAAGAATTCATGCTTGTGTTCCTTATGGAATATTGGGTGAAACTATGAAATAATGAAGTTGAGGCAGAACCAAGAATGAGGTCATTTCATGTAGTATTAGATATGAAACAAGAGAGTTGCATGTAGGGAAATTTTCCTGTGGAGGAGTTGTATAAGCACTTTGTTTGGAGAACAGAGTTATAATTTTAATCACTACTGAGAATTAAGCAATGGGATGTAAAGCTTATTTATATAAGAATCTTGGAATACATTTTAAAATATCATGCATGAGTAAAAAGACATGCAAACGAATGAGGACCAAACTAATTTCAGGTTGGGAAATGTTCAGAATGCACATATTCATAATCCATTATGAACAAGAAGCTTATTGGTGTAGCATGTTGATTTATCCCAGAAGGTCAAGGTGAACATGACCAATACTACTCAAGGAAAAGAGCAGGGAGGTCCCAGGAAGGGATAAATTGTAGAAGCAACGAAGGAGAAAATGATTAATACTTTTCTCACTATAGAACTTTGAAAAAATATATAGAGTTGTATGCTTTAAAAGGAACAGTTGTAGAAATACGTACAAATGGAAAATGAAAGAAAAATTAATAAATATGTTAAATGATGATCTTGGTTAAGCCATATTATGTGAAGGCAGTGAGGCCTTGAAAATAATTTAGTTGGACAGACAGTCTTGGGCTGTGTAGAAGGAGTTGGACAAGGGAAGAGTCCCTTGACTCCTTTATTGTTGTTTATTTTATTTCTCTAGTATGAGAAACTAATATGATGATGTATGTAATTGTTTGACATGAGAATGTTGTTGGTTGCACTCATAAAAATAGTGAGGGATAATGTTGTAGAGTGCATATGAATATGTTGAGACAAATATGGAATTGTTCATGATTGTGTGGCATAAAGTGTGAAGGGTTTGGGTAAGAATTCCTTCCAAAATGATTCATTATTATCCTAATGATATAAATGTGATTTTGAGTGGTTGTGGTATGCCATTGATACCCAAGCAGGGTATGATTCAGAAAAGGAACTTGGAGGATAGAGAAAGAGACCTATGGAAGACAAGGATTTGTTACAATCCTTACATAAGATTCACAAACAATTGTATAATGAATGAATTGTGAGAAGAAGTGCTAATAAGAAGTATGTTGACTGAAAGCATCTAGGAGAAGCATGTTTGCATAAGAAGGCAGGTAATGGGTTGCCCAGTATGGAAGGAGGACCTTCCAATATCCTACCATAGTTGTAACAATGGTAAAGAGAGGAAACATGGGTGGTCCTGAATATTGACACCCCGGTTGACAACAAAGAAAGAATGCTTGAATGCATTCATATGAATTTTTAAATTTCATATGTTGATTGAGGTCATGATCAGCTTAAGGCAAGAAATATAGTTTTACTGTAATAAGGAATGTGGATAGAGAATCCATGTGGTGAAGAGGTTGGCTGAGACCCAACACACCATGGCAAGAGTGCCTAATATGAAATGTAGTAATCTGAAATTCAATGCAAGGGTGCATTGTGTGGGAATGTGGCCATTGAAATTGGCACATTGATTAAATTCACTTAATGTTGAATTGCATTTGGAAAGGTTTGGTATGCTGAAATAATGCATGTGTAAGGAATGATATTGATTGTGATTTGATTGTTAGTATGCACAATTTAAGAATTGCTTGTGATGCCATTGTAAAGGTGTAATGAAAATATATGTGCATGGGAAACTAACAATTTGTTTGGCTGATTGAAGTTGAAATTGTAGGAAGAAGGATCTTGGATGTGGGAACAAAAGTAAGCCCATAATAAACACCAATACCTGCTAAGCCAAACTATTATGAGAAGGAAACATCTCATACTTATGGAATAAGGTTCTTGTATGCAACTGATTAAAAATAGAATTGTGAATTAGAAAATATGTGGGTAATATATTAAAAAAGAAGTCTGATTGAAAACTAATGAAAGTATCTCATGAATTTTTGTATGCATGTAGTTATCCACATTTTGTGTATAACTAAGGAGATTATGTCTCGAGGCCCTTAGGTTGCAGATATGGAGTGTTGAGAGACCACATGACCAACAATATCCTTTTGCACAACTAGAGACCCACATCACCACCACAGTGACCCAACACTTGGTCATCATCCACACCAGATTTCCACCACAGATCACTTGGGTCTTGTTCCATGCGATACAAGTTAGGTATGATGGTGGGTATCATTTTAATATTTGATGCATTCTAGCTTGTATATCATAAGTTATTTTTTATTATGAGACATCTACTTTGGAAACTATGCATTTTACCTTGTTTAAATGTTGGTGGTTGGCTTGGGGCACTCAAGTAGATGGTCACCCTTAGAATGGGGTGTTTCTAGGAGATTCCTTTGATGAATCATCATGCCACTCCTAAGCATACTTACCACTTTCCATCATTATTTCCCCTCATGACATCATCTCTTGGGATTTTGGGGTAGACTGACCCTAGAAGGGACCCTTCCTCATTTCATGGGAAGAAGGGGTTGAAGGCCCAGAGTGGAGTTAGTTGGTGAAATATAAAATCCTAATGAAAGAACCTTCCAGATGCTTCACCTAGGGGATCCCCAGAAAGAAATGAAAATATTCTCCGCAAGAAAATAATGACCCCATGAATACAATAAATAAAAATTCTTAAAGGATCAGTTGAGGATAGGGGTCTCATCATGAGCCAACCTATCACATCCATGGGTATCTAACGGTATGATATTATCATTTTTGGCCATCACACCAGTGTAATGGCTCTCAGTTGCATGGCTGAGGGAAAGGGGTCTCATAACGAGCCAACCTTCTCATTTACGTGAAAGTACTCGTGGGTGACACTTTCGATATCTAGTCACCACACCAGGGAAGTGGTCTCCAACTCACCCTATGCTATATTGAAATAAAATACAAAGAAATAAAGATAAAAGGCATTTGATGGGCTTGGAAAAAATGCATTATGGACGAAGGTGTGGCACAGCCTGCACAAAGTCACCCATAAATGAGATACTATGTGTTAGCACTAGAAGTCACCTCCTGACTGTAGGGGAGGTAAGCCCAGTACCCATCAATTTATATGTCACAATGAATAATTTTAAAGGGGTTTGAATGGGCGCATGCTCAGGATAATATTGTTTTAACTCAGAAAAGTGGACCAACATGCACCCACAAATGAGGTCGCAATTCAAATTTAGTCAATAAGTTGTAGTAAGGGTGACCAGGAGGAAGAAATTGAGGAGAAAATGAAAAGGTTTGCTCTGGACAACAGGTCTTCCAACAGCTTAAGGAGGAAAAACTCAGAAAATAAGATCTTCTTGGATTCAGAGTTCAGGAGAATGAAAATTCTATAGCCGGGCTATAATCCAACATCCATTACAACTCAGTCAGAAACATCCATGTGAATCCTTCAATCGTGAACATTCAGTATCAAAGGCAATAAAGCATGGAAACAAGAAGTTGACTTTCATTAAACTAGAAGTCTCAGATCGAATTACATAACCATATAACCAACGTGATTTATAAAAACTTTACAATGTGAGAGCGTAGCTTAACCATCGACCATAACAAAATATCAAAATGACTCTTGTATACTCAGAACAATTCACCACTAACAACAGAGGCGTGTTCGAGTCTTTGCTTTCAAGGCTTTACGTCTGCATCTTCTCTGTCAAACTGCACATGTATTCTTTTGTCAGACGCGAGCTCAGATCAGTATGGGCTTGCAGGAAAATCCGCCCACAGGGGAACTATGGGCTAACAATATGCCCCCACGGTCGAGCCTTCCATGCCTTCCATTTATGGAGTGAGCTGAGGTTTCAACCACCAGCTCTAGCCTCCATTAACTTATTTTCCTCATAGATTAAATGAGAGTTAATGCTCAGGGGGTAGCTCCCCTTCCTTTGGCTCCTTCTTCAATGAGACCTAGGGCCATGACTCTACGTGAATGCGCATTTATGGGCATGACCAAGGGTGGTTTAAAAGAAAAATGCTTTTTCCCCCGCAATTTTCCATGAACCGCCACATGTCCCTTTTTCAAAACAATGGTTCCAATTGCGGCCCGCCCTTAAAATTTTAAAAATTGCGCACCTTCCGACCCCTCAATGGAGCATGACCATCGATCTTATGGTATGAGATGACGCTTCTTGATCAATGAACCAGCTCTGGCATTCTTCAAATCGACAAATTATATTTTCCTTTTTTGAATCGATGGTCGAGATCCGCTTCAAGATTTTTAGCACTTCGGGAGGAATTGCTGCTAATATCAACAACTCCATGTTGATTTTGAGATCAATGGTCCACGATTGCTTCAGGAGTTCGATCTTCGACTCTTCGGAATATTTATGCACTTCTCACTTCGAAACTCCTGAAGCTCATTCCCCCGAACGCCTGGATCAATTGACACATGTCCCCCTTCAGATCAACGACTCGTGTTCGCTTCAGGCTTTGGCTCCTTTCATGGCTATACTTCGTGCAATTTTGGACTCTCGAATGCCCATGAGCCACCTATTTGAAATTCTCCTGGAATTCCCGTCGTTGAATTCAGAACCTGCACTTTTGCTTGTGCTTCAAGCCCAGAATAGACTGCTCTGATCACTTTGACGCTTCCTGTGCAGACCATAAACTCGGATGACCTGCTGCCTCTTGACAACTATATGTAATAACACTATGGACCCTTGCATATCATGAACTCCATGCCCATTGAGTACTTCCCCAATCCATTTCATTTCATTCACATGACTCAAATAGGGTTGTTCCTAGACTTAGGGGGTTTGATCCATTGAAAAGAAGTACCATGCCAACCCACCCACAACCAAAATTGGCAAAGGGTCTAGTTTCTTAAGCACATGTTTGTATGATGTAGTCCTAGTATACATGCTTTAATGGCTCTTTTATTGACTTGATTCACTCATCATGATGCTTTGACATGAGATCCTTGGAGGGCGTATCCATTTGTCTTGCAGGTACAGGTTGTAGGCCAATTTTGGAAGAACAATCCTATCTTGGGATTCCATGAGGGAAAGCAACCCATAGGATGGATGACATAGGCCCACATTCCAGATGACAGAGAGATTCTTTCAGAGGCTAGCTAGGAGACAACTGGATAGACATAGCCCACCCTTTGCATGCCAAACGACTTAACCAGAAGGGGAAAACATCACTCCCTAGGGGTTTGACGTCACATTTGAGGGGCATATGGTGGTTGATGATGAATCAAAGCATGAAACATGGAATTTTTAGGTGGAGAAGCTATGGATGATTTCCACATGGACTTTGGGGGCCCTACTTTGTAGCCTAGCTCCAACGACTTGCTCAATTTTCCAAAACTTCCTCCTTCAAGGGATGACGTCACCTTTGTTTTAGGGTTTTTTTTTGTGCAAAAGTGAAATTAAAGAGAATTTTTAAATATTATCTTTTTAAAGGGGAAATATTAGGGATGTTGACCCCTAATATTTTGTTTTCCCTAATATTATGTGGACAAACTATGTTAGCTACATTTTGTATAAATAAAGATCATATGATCTCATTTTAATAACATAACTCTACATTGTGAGAGGCTCTTGGATTGAAATTTCTGTTCTCTTTGGCTAGTTCTCTCTCTTGTTCTTTTGTTTATGGATATGTCTTGGTTATGGTTGATGGAGATGTTGCGCTAGCCTTGGAAGTCTTTCTTCATTGATTTTTTTGGTGGTTAGTCTAGCTTTTATTGCCTTTCAATGGTTGAAGGTGCCATTTATTTCATTGTATTATCATTTGTACAAGTTAAAGGTTCTGGTTTCTTGAGCCACGTAGGGAGTATAAGGGAATACACCCCTACTTTTGTTTCCACCATTTTATTGCTAAGGGAAAATTGCTTCATAAGGGTTTACTAAGAGGAGTATAATTGCATACACCCTCCTAGTTAAAACCCTAGCTAAGAGAAGCTTTCCTTGGGGAGTAAAAGGGTTTACACCCCCAAGGAAGTAGCCTATCTATATTCTTCATAATCTCTTGACTCCATTAACCCTATCTTAAAGGCACTAGTCATTTACTTATTGCATGGGAGAAATAAATTGTTGCCTTGGTAAACGTACAAATTTCAAGTTTTGAAGTTGTCTCTTTTGGATAATGATCTTGATGCCTTGGGGATCCTTCCTCCCTTAGGGCATCCTATTTCTCCCACAAATTCTTATTTCTGTGGTAAAACTAACCTACAACCATTAGGGTTGCTTTAAACTCTAACCCTAACCGCTAATATCTCACAAACTAACCCTAGACTAACCCTCTAACTTTTCTAGTTTAACCTACTAACCTAGGTGCATCTATTGGGATAGATTTTGGCACTTTTTGATGGTCAAAATTGCTGTTGTACTTCATTGAATGATACAGCCATAAGGTTGATATACTGCTGCAGAAATTTACTTTTATGATAACCATCTTTATTCAATCTTGAAGTGCTATTTTTGGTCCACATTGGTTACTAGTTTTATTGTTGACATTGCTAACTAATATAGACCATTTACTTGTTGATTTAGATATAATATATTGTTGATTTACTAAATTGGATGTTGTTTTATTTTAGGGACAACAAGATTAACTTTATGATCCATTACTATACTTGGTTGGAAAAGTGTATTTTCTTGTGTCTCGGGAAGGTACAGGTGCACCGACAATTATCTCTTTACTCGGTATCCATTTACCTCTCTTTATTTACCATTTTCAACCAATATATTCTTCCATCACTTGACCTTCTGGGGGACATCTCCTTACACCTCCATTCATCCTTCTCTTTCCCCTTAGGGTCACCAGGATTGCCTCCCAGGAGTGACCTTAGTCACCCCCCAAGTGTGGGACCTGCATCGAGGTGACAATGGGTGTAGTGTCCCATAGTTGTAGCACATGCTTTCGTGGTTGGGTCGAGCTTTTCCCAACCTACAACTTGTGCTATAACAATTTGGCATCATTGCCAGGGAGGATTTTGAATCCTTTTTGTTCCCTAAAATGACACTTTTGGCAAGTCTCTTTCCCAAAGCCTTCACCCCGAGCTTGCATGGCGACTCCACTTCAAGAACCTACCCATTTCTTTTGACAAACCTTCTTCAAAATTTGTCTGGCGACTCCACCTTTCCCAAACCCACCTTTCCATTACTTACCTTTCCCCTGCTCCCCCTTTTCGTCCTTTGATGAGCCTTGCTCTCCTCTGGAGACTTCTTTGAGGTGTTTTTCTAGTCGATGGGACTATGGCACCTTGGAATCAACCAAAACCTCTCCAATATTTCTCATGGAAGGACATTTTGCATATGGAAATGGAAAGAGCTACTAATAAATCCATTGAAGATCCGATGAATCAAATAAAAGAGTTATTGCATGAATCTGTCAAAGACCAATCCCTCACAGATGAACAGGTGCTTGAAGAACATGCTTATGAAGAAAGCTTCCAAGAAGATATTGATAAAGCTTGTCACGTTGAATATTTTGAGGAGGCATTTAATGAAGATGAAGTGCTTTCATTTAATGACCCAGATGAAGACATATAAGTCGTTATTCCTCCTACACATCAAGATGAGAACACTACGAGTTATGACCCTTTCCGTGAAAGTACTTATGGGTGACATTGCCGATATCTGGTCAACACGCCAGGGCAGTGGCCTCCAACTCTCCCTATGCTATATTGAAAGAAAATACAAAGAAAGAAAGATAAAAGGCAATTGATGGGCTTGGAAAAACTTCATTATGGATGAAGGTGCGACGCACCCTCCATAAAGGCACCCATAAATGAGATACTATGGACCCTTGCATATCATGAACCTCATTCCCATTGAGTACTTCCCTATTTCATTTCATTCACATGACTTATATAGGGTTGTTCCTAGACTTAGAGGGTTTGATCCTTTGAAAATAAGTACCATGCCAACCCATCCACAACCAAACTTGGAAAAATGTCTAGTTTCTTAAGCACATGTTTATATGATGTAGTTATGGTATACATGATTTAATGACTCTTTTATTGACTTGATTCACTCATTATTATGCTTTGACTTGAGATCCTTGGAGGGTGTATCCATTTGTCTTACAGGTATAGGTTGGTGGCCAGTTTTGGAAGAACACACTTAGATTAGGCTTCCATGAGGGAAAGCAACCCACAAGATGGATGACATAGGCCCACATGCCATATGACAAAGAGATTCTTTCGGAGGCTTAGGAGACAGTTGGATAGACATATCCCACCCTTTTCATGCCAAACGACTTGCCTAGAAGGGGAAAAACATCACTCCCTAAGGGCTTGACGTCACATTTGAGGGGCATATGGTGGTTGATGATGAATCAGAGCATGACAAGTGGAGTTTTGAGGTGGAGAGGCTTTGGATTATTGCCACATGTCCTTTGGGGCCCCTACTTTGCAACCTAGCTCCAATGACTTGCTCAATTTTCCAAAACATCCTCCTTCAAAAGATGACATCACCTTTGTTTTAGGGTTTTCTTTGTGCAAAAGTGAAATTAAAGAGAATATTTAAATATTATCTTTGTAAAGGGGAAAGATTAGGGTTGTTAACCCCTAATATTGTGTTTTCCCTAATATTATGTGGACAAACTATGTTAGCTGCATTTTGTATAAATAGAGATCATAAGATCTCATTTTAATAACATAACTCTCCATTGTGAGAGGCTCTTGGACTTAAATTTTTGCTCTCTTTGGCTAGTTCTATCTCTTGTGCTTTTGTTTATGGCTATGTCTTGGTTATGGTTGACGAAGATGGTGCACTATCCTTGGAAGGCTTTCTTCATTGCTTTTTTAGGTGGTTAGTCTAGCTTTTGTTTCCTTTTAATGGTTGAAGGTGTCATTTATTTCATTCTATTATCATTTGTACAAGTTAAAGGCTCTATTTTCTTGAGCCAAGTAGGGAGTATACGGGCATACACCCCTACTTGTGTTTCCACCATTTTATTGCTAAGGGAATATTGCTTCATAAGGGTTTACTAAGAGGAGTATAATTGCATGCATCCTCCTAGTTAAAACACTAGATAAGAGAAGCTTGCCTTGGGGAGTAAAAGGGTTTACACCCCCAAGGAAATAGCCTATCTAGATTCTTCATATTCTCTTGACTCCATTAGCTCTTTCTTAAAGGCACTATTCATTTACTTATTGCATGGGAGAAATAAATTGATGCCTTGGTAAACATACAAATTTCAAGTTTTGAAGTTGTCTCTTTTGGATATGATCTTGATGCCTTGGGATCCTTCCTCCCTTAGGGTGTCCTCTTTCTCCCACAAATTCTTATTTCTTTAGTAAAACTAACCTACAACCATTAGGGTTGCTTTAAACTCTAACCCTAACTGCTAATATCTCACAAACTAACACTCTAACTTTGCTAGTTTAACCTACTAACCTAGGTGCATCTATTGGGATAGATTTTGGCACTTTTTGATGGTCAGATTTGTTGTTGTACTTCATTGAATGCTACAGCCACAAGGCTGATATACTTCTGCATAAAATTAATTTTATGACAACCATCTTTATTTAGTCTTGTAGTGTTATTTTCGATCCACATTGGTTACTAGTTTTATTGTTGACATTGCTAACTAATATATACCTTTTACTTGTTGATTTGGATGTAATCTATTGCTGATTTACTGACTTCTATGTTGTTGTATTTTAGGGACAAAAATATTAAATTGCCAATCCATTACTATACTTGGTTGGAAAAGTGTCTTTTATTGTGTCTCGGGTAGGTACAAGTGCACCGACAACTATCTCTTTACTCGGTATCCATTTACCTCTCTTTACTTACCATTTTCAACCAATCTATTATTCCATCACTTGACCTTCTGGGGGACTTATCCTTACACCTCCCTTCATCCTTATCTTTCCTTGGGATTTGTACCATTCCCACCTCCAAATATTTGATCATCCCTAGGCATTGCAATCTCTTGGAATCAAAAGAACATAGGTCTTTGTAAGGTATAATGATGTCCAACCCTAGTTTCTCCATGATTTCTCAAGGAACGAAGGAATGGGAAGCCCCATAATCATACAAATAGTTATGCACTTGGAGATTTTGGAGTTCTAAGGTGATGTAGAAAGGAGAGGTTAGTTGGTCATTCTCACTGGGTATATTTCCGAGTACTATCTTGGGGGCATCATCTTGGATATTGATTTGATCAACTTGTAGGGGGGATTCACTACAAAGGGCCATCACATTTGATCCTTGATCAATATTTCTATTTTGTATTGGATTTGATTTGGCAATTCAATATTAGGGTTGTCTGTTTAGTCTAAAAAATGTAGACACTTATTTCCTGTGAACATGATGCTTAATAATTTTAGAAAGAGGCATAGGGATATTTAATTTACTAAGTTCATAACTAATATTAAAAGGGGGCAGAGTACGAGGGTTTGTCTCTACAACTTTTGTAGAACCAAGAGGCTTGGCCAGGATGGTACTTAATTGGCTAATGGGGTGCATGAATCTTCCCTCCAATCCATGGGATGAGGTTGTTTTCATATTGTTCAACTACTTTAGGTTCTTCTGTGATTGGGACAACTAGCTTCTTGAAATAAGAAGCTCTTGGAATTTCCTCTTTCTTTGAACTTTTAGAAACCTCAGGCTTCTCCTTTACGAAATTCTTAGATCTCCTTGGTGCTTCTTCTTTTTTGAAATTAGGAGGATTCAACCTAGTTCTCATCTCATGCTTT
>SNQJ01S0290670.1:0-10771 GCA_010110895.2 Picea sitchensis | reverse complement strand
AGGCCGGCTCGTGATGAGACCCCCTATCCTCTTGGCTAGGTCTTGTTTAGTTATTTTTCTTAGGGTCCCTCTTGTTTCTTGCTGAGAGGCTTTTTATTGCCTTCTCGGGGATCCCTGGGTGAGGCATCTCTAGGTTTCATTTTTTATGGATTTTATCTTTTACCAACTGCTTTTACCTCCTAGGACTTTAGCCCCTTCTTCCCACGAGATAAGGTGCAACCCCACAAACAGATCATCCT
Source organism: Picea sitchensis (assembly GCA_010110895.2). Classification (NCBI taxonomy): domain Eukaryota; kingdom Viridiplantae; phylum Streptophyta; class Pinopsida; order Pinales; family Pinaceae; genus Picea; species Picea sitchensis. The sequence goes on along the minus strand of SNQJ01S0290670.1, from coordinate 10,532 downwards.
AATGCCCAAACTAGGGGAGTGGGACATATGAGTGGGAGACAATATGTAAAACTGATGATATGATGGGAGGGGACGATGGCCCTTCAAAATTCTCCCCGGTGGCAAACCAAAACCTATGGATACCCTGTCAATCCCCCCAACCATGGTCAAGTGGGTTAATGTAAGATCCAAGTAGTCGTCAGAAATAAAAGGAATTTGATGCATATATCTAAAGGCTATAATGATAAAAAATGACACATACCATGATACCTGGACCAATTACCTCATGAAGAAAGAGTCTTCTCTGATACAAGATTAGGCCGATGGCGATGGATGTTGCTGCTACTGACAAAATAAGTCTGATGAAGGAGAAGAAAGATGGGTCTTCCAGGGCCATGCTTAGGTCAATCCTGCTCTCCGTACTCCATGTCTAGGACCTGTGGGCCTCGAGACATGATCTCCTAGTTATCCCTAGAAATTGGGGATAACAGGGCCAAGCTATGATATATGCTCCCTTAGTTATGGCCTCAAACAAAAATTTCATTCAAAAACTCAATGATTAACATGATTATGTAATTCATGCCAAGTTTTGCATTTTTGAGTGTTCTTCATTTCATAACAAGAGAAATAAATATTCATTGCCAAGAGTCATTTATATTTGGGCTAGGTTGACAAAACACATCTTGAAACCATCTAGTGAGACCGTATGGGTAAGTAAATCTCCCCCTATGCTTCACATGTCCTACATATTGTCATGAGTCTTGGTCACATCTCTATGTAAGACATGAGTGACCTACTTCTGTAGTAAATTGCTCAAAAATGAACCAGTCTCCCACTTTGGTGGTCTTTTCCAATGTCTTCCACTTTGGTGGTATTTTCCATTTGTAGTATTCATTTGACTAAAGTAATAGTTATAACGAATACTTCATTTTGGATGATAAAGTCTAATTTATAGAAATAAAAGAGTCTTAGATGGGAACTAATTATTATACTCATTTATTACTTCACGCATATTGACCAAAGTTATTAAATGCTTATCTTATTGATGATATTTATATTCATATAATATAACTTCAAATTGACAACTTATTGGATTTGTGTTGGATATGTAGGCATAGCTAGCACATACATAAATCACACGTAGACGATAACAACAAGTGACGTTCCTTATATGCATATTTTTAAAATGTTCATGTAACTAATCATGCATACAAATAAATAAAGTAAATCAAACTTCAAATAATCCTGATTAAAGAAAGAATAATAATTCAAGATTCATCCATCTTTAAAATTGAATTATTATAATTTAAACATGGTAGAAAATATGTAAGGAAACAAGGAATCATAATGTTATGAGGGCCATGTGACCTAACACTATTGATATATCCACTCACAGTAGACACATTTTCTAATGAAAACCCATATCATATGAGATATTTTATGTTAGAAATAACATTTTATCCCTACCTTCTAGTTAACAAAAACTCTTCATAACTATTGATATTTCATTGAATTTCGATTTAATAGTATTTTTAATGGTATATCAATGTTTTGTAGAGTGATCTCCTTCTCCATTCTCAAATGATTTATCCAAGAATTGACATCTTTATGCCAACCCCCATTAAGCAATAGGTAGCATATTTTCTTTCATGTTAGTAGTCCCTTGTGCCTGTACATTAGGTACCTAGTTTTAGTCATTCTCTTAATGGGGAAATAACTAATTATATGAAGATAGGATAAGTTACATATGATATTAATTAGAAGATTATAAATTATAAACACTTTTGATTTTTCTTAGTATTTCTCCATGATTATATAGAAATGCTACAACCCAAATCTTCAAATCCATATATAATATAACAAGATTGATGAGTGTCTCAAAAGGGGCTTATTTTTTTCCCAGAGCCAAATTTCATATGATTTACAATTGTTTTCAAGGTAAGAATAGGTTTTGGACATGGAGGGATATGATGTTAGGTTTAATAATCAACAACAAATAAACTCAAAACTATATCAAGCAAGGGAGTTAGGGAGTTTATAGTTAAGAAATCCCTTAGTGGAAATATAGTTCCTTTATGTAACAATTAGGTATAAATCCCTTAGTGGAAACCCCTTAGCTTATAGTAAAATTAGGTCCCTTTATGTATCCCTTAGTGGAAATCCCTTAGTTTATATTAAAATCAGGTCCCTTTCTGTAACTTTAGGTAACCATAAAATATTTCACAATTATGTATTTAGTTCAACTATATCCACAACTATCCAACAATTTGTCCTTAAGTCTCTCAAGTGATCCAAATATATAATATAGCATTTGCATAGCTCATATTTTATATAATATAACATTATCACAAAAATTGCATTTGCTCCACCTCATCTTAATTTATATTAAGAATTTACAAACAACCCTAGGGAACTTTTAATGAGTCCACTTGCTTCTTGTTTTCCTGAATTGATTTCCCTTAACGAACCCAACTTTCTGATTTCAATGACTTCTTTGTGTGGGTTTTGTTGATTATTATGAAAATATTGTATTTTTATCTTCTGTAACTTATCCCTTTAGTCATCATTCCGTGCCTGAGCAGTCGACCAGGAGCCGAATCGATGGTCATCACTTCGGTGTTTAAAGACCTATAGATTCAAATTCCCTTCTTTTCTGTGCATGGATGATGAGTGAAGGAAAAGAATTTGTACTGCTGTCTATCCCTTACTTATCTTTTAATTGATTGATTCATGGTTGAATGTTTAGCCTTTGCATCTTCTTCTTTGATGTGGATTTTGAATGATAAACCTCTGAGTTGAATGACAGTCCCTTGGCGAACCCAACTTCTAATTTCAATGACTTCTATGTGTGGGTTTTATTGATTATTGATAAAATATTGTGGTTTTATCTTCTTTCACTTATCCCTTTAGTCACCAGTCTGTGCCTGAGCAGTCAGCTAGGAGTTGAATCGACGGTCATCACTTTAGTGTTTAAAGACCTATAGATTCAAATGCCCTTCTTTTCTATGCATGGATGATGAGTGAAGGATAAGAATTTGTCTTTTTGTCTATCCCTTACTTATCTTTTAGTTGATTGATTCATCGATGAATGTTTATTCTTTGCGTCTTCTTCTTTGATGTGGATTGTGAATGATAAACCTCTGAGTTGAATGACAGTCCCTTGACAAACCCAACTTCTGATTTCAATGACTTCTATGTATGGGTTTTATTGATTATTATGAAAATATTGCATGGTTTTATCTTCTGTCACTTATCCCTTTAGTCATCAGTCCGTGCCTAAGTAGTCGGCCAAGAACCGAATCGACGGTCGTCACTTCGGTGTTTAAAGATCTATAGATTCAAATGCCCTATTTTTCTGTGCATGGATGATGAGTGAAGGATAAGAATTTTCTATGTCGTCTATCCCTTATTTATCTCTGAGTTGATTGATTCATGGTTGAATTTTTAGTCTTTGCACCTACTTGCGTAAATTTGGATTCTCCTTGAAATTCATTCGATCAATATTTAATTTAATATGCTTGGATTTTTTGTCAGTAACTTAATGAATTTCACTTTTTTCAGTCTCTTGATATAGCTTCTCTACCAAATTCAACACTCACTCGTCTCCCACTGTGGTGGTCTTTTCCAATTTTAGTGGCCCTTTGACTAAAGGAATAATTATAACGACTAATTCTTTTTGGATAATAAAGTCTAATATAGAAATAAAAGAGTCTTAGATGGGAACTAATTATTATAACTTCATATAATTTTGTGACAATTAAGAATCACTCAAAATCATCTTCTTTTTAATATCAATGAATCATTAAAACTCACATTAATATGTTTACAACAGGTTGTGATGCACTTACATTTGAAATTATTGTCATGATTACTCTCAATCAACGTGAATTGCCACCTTATATGACTATATTTTCTCTAGATTTCTAACTCCAACTAAATTTATATTATTAGAATACCTCATCGAAATTTATTAAGAATACGAACAACCCTCATACAACATTTGCACCATAAGGAATAATGAATATATATGTTATAAGGAATATATATGATATCTTAGTGGATTGAACCATGTTCAAAGAATATGCACATGCTATTGAGTTAATTTTGGGTAGTTATCCACTCAATGTAGAAATCCCTTAGTTTATAGTACACAATTAGGTCCCTTTATGTAACTTTAGGTGACCATAAAGTATTGCACAGTTATGTATTTAGTTCAACCATATCCACAACTATCCAACAATTTATCATTAAATCTCTCAAGTGATCCAACTATATAATATAACAATTGCACAATTCATCTATTATATACTATAACACTATCCAATCTATGATCAGATAAGAGTGCACCACTTAGTAAAGCAAGATTTCTTATGTGCCCAAATTAAAGGCATAGCAAGTTGTTGTGCACCAGTTACTAAATATTTCTTATGTTATTAGTGGGTGTGTGAGGTTATGAATAGTGGATCCAACCATAGGGTACTTTTAATATGCACATTCTATTGAGTTATTTTTGGGTAGTTATTCACTCAATGTAGAAATCCCTTAGTTTATAGTACAAAATTAGGTCCCTTTATGTAACTTTAGGTGACCATAAAGTATTTCACAGTTATGTATTTAGTTCAACCACATCCACAACTATCCAACAATTTGTCGCTAAATCTCTCAAGTGATCCAACTATATAATATAACATTTGCACAGTTCATATGTTTTATAATATAACATTATCCAATCTATGACCAGACAAGAGTGCACCAATTAGTAAAGCAAGATTTCTTATGTGCCAAGATTAAAGGCATAACAAGTTGTTGTGCACCACTTACTAAATATTTCTCATGTTATTAATGGGTGTGTGAGGTTATGAATATAAACTCTTTGTTTTGGGGATTCAAATGCATTGCATTATATGTGATCTTTGTGGATCCAAGCATAAGAAATTTTTAAGGGATCTTAAAGAAATGTTCCAACCATAGGGAACTTTTAATGATTCATAAAGAAATGTTATAAGGAATATATATGTGGTATTAGTGGATTGAACCATGTTCAAAGAATATGCACATATTGTTGAGTTATTTTTGCGTAGTTATCCACTCAATGTAGAAATCCCTTAGCTTATAGTACACAATTAGGTCCCTTTATGTAACTTTAGGTGACCATATAAAGTAAATTTCACAGTTATGTATTTAGTTCAAATATCCAACAATTTGTCGTTAAATCTCTCAAGTGATCCAACTATATAATATAACATTTGCACATTTCATATGTTTTATAATATAACATTATAAAATCTATGATCAGACAAGAGTGCACCACATAGTAAAGCAAGATTTCTTATGTGGATCCAACCATACAGAACTTTTAATGAATCCCCTTGCTTGTTGTTTTTTTGAATTGATTTCCCTTGGGGAACCCAAATTTTGATTTCAATGACTTCTCTGTGTGGGTTTTATTGATTATTATGAAAATATTGTGGTTTTATATTTTGTCACTTATCCCTTTAGTCATTAGTACTTGCCTGAGCAGTCAGCCAGGAGCCGAATCAATGGTCGTCACTTCGGTGTTTAAAGACCTATAGATTCAAATGCCCTGCTTTTCTGTGCATGGATAATGAGTGAAGGATAAGAATTTGCCATGCTGTCTATGGACCGAGCTTACTTATCTTTGAGTTGATTGATTCATGGTTATATGTCTAGTATTTGTGCCTACTAATGAGCCAGTACCTTTGCTGCTTGATTGATTAAAACTTCGATTTATCTCTGCGTTTTTAATTGCTTGAACTAGTGTACATCTATGCATTTTTTTTGATAATATTTTCATTTTGGATAGATATTGAGGAGAGATGTCGACACAAGATTCTCCAAACATTCCTTGCAAATGATCTAGGTATTCTCAAGAAGGAAGAACCAGAACTCCTTCTTCAACTGAGACTCTGAGTGAGCAACAACAATCTCGTCAGAGGAGATTTTCAAATGAGTCTGTAAATAGATCAACTACAGTAATTGCTCAAGCCAGTGATATGGATGCAACCTTCTTAGATAGGTTGTGCATCGATACTCCTACACTTGAGAATGCAGGGAATACCTCTGGACAAGAGAATATTTCTGATAAGTTTCTTAAATTTTGTTTATTTTTGTTGAATTTATTTGTATTTAAATTTATGTGAGGTTAAATCTTGAAGTTACTTTCAAATGTGTGTGTAGACAATCAGTTTAGAGCAAGGGATGACAATGAGAGTGGCTATCACGAAGATTCAAATGTTCATGCAGAGGGTGAAGGTGGATTTAGGAGGCTGTGTTATCAAAAAACAAAAGATTACACGCTTACATCCACCTATCCTTCAGATATAGGTGATGAACTTCCCTGGGAAGGGAATACTGAAGCAATGACGCTTGAGTGATGCTCATGTGTTAAAAAGAGGTTTGAAAATGATTTGCTGGTCTTGGAACTCCCTCAAGAGAGCAAACAAAGTTTGAATTTTTTTTTTCATTCATTAGAAAACTTTATGGATGCATATAAGAAGATGGGGCCAACCACTGACAGTTTTGTCGATCTAATGAGGTGGCGAAAGTCAGAGGTGATGGGTCCTGATAAATGAGAGACAGTAAAAAATAGAGTTACATAAGAAAATGTCATTTCCATGTTCAATTTCAAAGAGGGCCCAAAGCGGAAGATGTTGAAGGTGAAATATTTTAAGCACTCCAACATTGCAGGAAATCTGTATAACAAATTTTTGGTGGCATATGGAAAATTGTCGTAGAACGATGAGATTCCACACTATTTTGCAAGACTTTTTTTTGCACATGCACCTTGATTACACTAGCCTACCGTCCAAATATTATGGGACTGGTAAATGATGTACATATGATCGCAAAGGGGCATATCGAAGTGCGATGGTACCGAGGCTCTACAACCTTTAGTACCTCACTCAACATGAGAATTTGCATCACTTTCAAAGTTGTATGCTACATCAGAGATTGACAAAGAGGTCAGGAGTGTAATCAGAGAAAAATTGGAAGCAATTTTTTAGGGTGTTGATGTTGGCATGAACCGTCAACGAACATAATCATATTCCCGGGCCACATTTGTTTATAAAACAGATGAGGATTTAACTACAATGTCAACAGAAGATGTTTTGGAGTTTGCAAAATTTTGCTGGAATGGTTGGAAGAAGGTCATTTAGAATGATGACCTGAACCGCAGATTGGTATGTGTTCTAGTTACGAAAACTTTGACGCATTTTCCGATAGTTTACTTCTAATTCTAGATTTAGATATCATTGTATAATCAAGTTGTTCTTGTCATTAATTGCAGTTTGGAGATATGTTGAATGAATCTCTAGTAGGTAGGGGACCTGATTCGACAAGTCTAAATTTGGATGGGTTGAATCAGGTATGTGCTTTCTAATAGTTGTTCAATTTTCACTCTTTTGAATAAGAGATCAATAAAATTTATAATTTTGTATAGTTGTGAATACATTGAATCCTAGATTTAGTTCTTAGTTGTGTTGTTTACAAATCCCTATTCCATCTCCTACTACTTGGGCATGCTTGTCTCAATTCTCATTGGAAGAGTTTGAAGAGGGTGGGAGTTCACAGGTATCATTTAATGTCTTAAAATCATTTAAATTTAATGTGTTCTAATCATTTAAATTTAATTTTTCAAAATTTCAAATTTGAAATGTGTTATATAGGATAATGTGGAGAAGAGAGTACCTGAGAGTATGCTTGGGAGGGAGACTGAGATTGAGGAGGAAGCACCCATATTTGGGAATGATGTGTTCATTCAGGATGATTCATAAATGTATGTTTTTTACTTTTATCAAATTTTTGTTTTCTCAAATTTTTAGTTTAGCCTTTCCTATTCAACGCCTTGATCAATTGTTTTGAAAAATATAAAACCACTAGATAAGTTTATCGTTGTATTAAATGATGTACATTCAAATTTATTTGAGGTTAGATCATGCTGAAGACCTAATTTTGAACTTGAACATTTGAATATTTGAGAACAAATTCTATCTTACATCAAAAAAGAGAGAGTTTCTAAATTTTCTTCGATTGCATTCCCTGCTTTCTTGTCCAAAAATGGTGTAGTATGGACATTTGTGTTTTCTACATACAACGAAGTGAATTCCTTCTTGCTAGGGTATTATTATTTCCAAACTCTTAACTAAACTAGTTACTAATCACAAAAATCAACATTCAATTAAATTTACAAATAAACTCATACATATTGTATGTGTGAGCTAGCTCACACATAATTTCAAAGAGCATTTCATTATATTAAATAATATGAATACATCCCATTTAAATAGTTTTTGAAGAATGATTTAATATACATGTGCAAATTTGTGTTTTCTTTGTACATGCAAGATTATATGAGAACATCTATTCCATCGCAGAAAGAGGAGATAAATATTTTTCGGAAGAATGATTTTTAAAATGGAGAATTGTGAACTTTTTTAGATCAAAAGTTGTTTTTTGGAAGAATGACTTAATATGGAGATTTATGAATCCTTTAGTTTGAAAGTGCATTGTGGAATTTGATTATATGACCACTACAGAAGAAGAGAAAAGTATTTAATTGCTAAGGAGTTTAGTATTTTATTGCTCTATAAATATGATCAAATAACATCACCTGGGATGAGAATTTTTGAATGATTGGGGACCTTAACCACAAGGATAATTTCACCTGAAGGATTTTGGACTTTATCCATACAGAGATAAGTATTTCATTGGAAGAATGACTTAATATGTCTAGATTTGTGAATTTTCTTCATACACTCTATTTATTTTCAGATTATTATCTAACTCTAATTCACAATTTGTTTTACTAAAAACACAATAACATCACATGGGATGAGAATTTCACCTTAAGGATTTGGGACCTTATCCACAAGGAGAATTTCACCTGAAGGATTTGAGACTTTATCCATAAGGAGATAAGTATTTCATTGGAAGAATATCTTAATATGGAGATTTGTGAACTTTCTTCATTCACAGTTCTAGATTTATTTTCAGATTATTATCTAACTCTAACTCACATTTTTTTTTACCAAGAACATAATTTTTCTCTTTAATTTTTTTTNAAAGATAAGATTTACAAATTATTTAAATCATGTACTTTAATTGGAGAGTAGTTCTATCTTAAATTTGTTTAACTATGGTTGGGTATGTTATTATTTCTTATTGTTTTATTTAATATTTAGTTGTACAATATATATGTTAATATGTGTTATTTGTTTTTTTATTATTGTTTTTTATTGTTACAGATGTCTAAATTATATTTGGTGGAAAATATGTTTACAATATATTTTGTGGGAAAAAGTATGCTGGAGGATGAGACTTAACTCCTTCGGTATGTATGTCAATTTGTTTTAATTACAATTTTTGAATTCTGTATTATTTCACATGTTTGAGTTGTAAATTTTGAATTTTTGAATTTTTGACTTGCAGGTATTAAGTTTCTTGAAGCGATGGCTTAGAATCCAGAATTTTGGAGTTATATGTCTTAATTTTTATTATCATCCTAAATTGGATGTGAAACTTATGTATTTTACAATGTAACTATTCAGACTTTGATTATAATATATATTATATATATTTCATAATTTTGAAATTCAAAATAACAATTTATTGTCTCATATTTGATTTCTTAAAGTTGACAAAAAAAAGTGGCAAAATTAACTAGTAATGAACTAATGTTTTGTATATTTTATTTTTTATAATGTATTAAATTAAGTATTAAACTCTTAAATACTTTTCTGCTATGTATTAATTTAAATGTTTCATTTTATGTTCACTGTGGATCATCACAAATATGATCAACTCTTAAATATTTTTTTGCTACATGTATTATTTAAATGTTTTATTTTATCAAAAATATAATCAAACTCTTAAATACTTTTCTGCTATGTATTAATTTAAATGTTTCATTTTATGTTCACTGTAGATCATAAAAAATATGATCAACTCTTAAATATTTTTTTTCTATGTATTAATTTAGATGTTTCGTTTTATCAAAAATATGATCAAACACTCAAATACTTTTTTGTTATGTATTAATTAAAATGTTTAATTTTATGTTCACTGTGGATTATCAAAAATATGATCAACTCTTAAATACTTTTCTGCTATGTATTAATTTAAATGTTTCATTTTATGTTCACTATGGATCATAAAAAATATGATTCTATTGACATATCAAATAATTTTGGTGGCAGAATAAAAAAAACTAAAAGAAAGATAGGCATATGAGATTTGTTAAATAAATTGGTTACATAGATGCACTTAACTAATAAAAAAAACTAAAGGTAGGGATCATTTTAAGAATAGAAATATATTTTAAAATGTAGAGGCCTTGACGAATCTTACTAATCCTTCATATGTCAACTATAAATGTTTGACAATATTTTCGTAAAAATATTCAAATTTCTAAGGATTTTATATAGTTTTTATAAAATTTTGGTGATTTTTAAGGTAAAATAATTTTATCCTATAGAATTTGGGCGAATCATTTTTAAAATAGCAAATCTCGTTTTTGGAAAAACCATGGAAAA
>SNQJ01S0290669.1:0-10771 GCA_010110895.2 Picea sitchensis | reverse complement strand
GTAAGTCTTCTATTGTTCCCATGCAACAGAATGTGAAACTTTCTTGTGATGATGGTTCGAAGGAGGTGAATGGCACTGTGTATAGACAGATGGTGGGCAGTCTAAATTATCTCACCACAACCAGACCTGATATTTCATATTATGTGAGTGTGTTAAGTCAGTTCATGGGGAAACCTCATGAAAGCCATTGGAATACAGCAAAGGCAGTACTCAGGTATCCAAAAGGTACACTTGATTATGGTATTAAATATATTGATGCATCTAATGTTGAGTTGATAAGTTATTCAGATTCTGATTGGGCTAGCAATCTGGATGATCGAAGATCAACCACTGGATATGTATTCAACATTGGATCCAGAGTTGTTTCATGGAGCAGTAAAAAACAGCCTACTATATCTTTGTCTTCTACAAAAGCAAAATATAAAGTCTTGTGTGCAGCAACTTGTGAAGCTGTTTGGTTAAGAAGACTTCTTCAAGATGTTGGAGAAGAACGAAAAGAAGCTACGATGATTAGATGTGATAATCAAAGTTCAATCAATAATGCGAAGAATCCTATTTTTCATGCAAGGAAAAATCATGTTGAAGCTCAATATCATTTTGTTAGAGAAAAGTTGCAGTCGAATGAAATAACTCGTGTATTGTAATACTAGTGAAAATGTCGCTGATATTTTCACTAAGCCTCTTGGAAAGATTAAGTTTGAACTGTTTAGGGAGATGTTAGGTGTAGAAGTCAATCCATTCTCCATTAAGGGGGAGACTTGGAAATAATGGAGTAAGCACCAATTGTAAGCACCAGTTATAAGCTTCAGTTGTAGGCGTGTTAAGAGTCAGTTCATAGTTGAGAGTCTAGTTGTTTTTGGTTTGCATGTAACCGTCCAGGTAGAGTTTTTTCCTATATAAGGATGTAATCCGTCTTCATTGAATAATACAGAAGTGAGCATAGCCTCACCGTGTGTTTGTTTAGCATATTTTATCTATTTGGCCATTGGCATTTCCAAAGAAAGGTTGACAATATTATTCTTTGAAACTCCACCTACAAGGTTGCCATTATTACTTCTTCGAAACTCCACCTACAAACTCTTCAGGATCTCCAATCCTTCAGCTATAGTTTGTGTTGCTTAGAACTAGAGTCTGCCTATATTTAAATTGAATAATTCTATGCCCGTTTTACTAGATTTCTGATTTCTGTTATATGGCTCATCTAACATTAGTGTTCTTGGATGAATGACCATCATGCTTTATTGCACACTTAATACTACCGCTCGTAGATATATCTCCATTAATGCCATCATACTACATATATATACTTTGATAAAGAAATCGTAGATATTGTTTGTAATCAATTTTTTAAGGAACGTTTAGTTCTGCAACTTCATTCCAATTTAGAATGGATTGCTAAAACAAATCAACTTTAGAATCCACTTTTAAGTGGATATATACATACAAAAACAATGGCTTCAGCTACTACTGTTTTGTCCAATTAGAATTCTAATCAATAAAATAAATTATAACGTTTTATCAAAACAATTTACCAGAGTTGTAATTATACTTTGGTATATTTATTTTATTTCAGTAAATTTGTCATGCATTTATTTGGTTTTTCTTGAAGGCGTGACAATGGTGATAATGTTTATCTATGGTAATTACATAATCCCGAGGTCGTCAATTATTTGGTGAGCTACCATAAAACTTTACCCCAGACACGTTTACAAATGTCCCCATTTCTCCTTGCTTGTTAAATTATGATATTTAGCCATTTGCACACAATTTATCTTGTTTACTATTGATGTTAAGTTCTATTAAAGTTTGACTATATCCTGCACTCTTGAGATTTATTACTCTAACCGTTAGTTCATAGTAGAAACTTCTGTTCTGTACAGTGTCTGCAAACTAAGACTAACGTTGTAGGTTGTCCCTTTCTGCCTTTTTGGCAGCGACTTGTTGCTCCCCAACTCGTCCTTGTTTTATATATATATGTGATTTTCAGAAATTCTGTATTGATTCCTGTTATATTTATGACATGTCTTATGCTAGTTTTGTATTTTGTATTGAGTCTTGTTATATTTATGACATGTCTTATGCTAGTTTTCAATTATAGCGTCTACAGTTTTTGTAGTTAAGTGATAGAAATAATTTATTTTTAAATAAATAAATAAATGTAGAAAATGTAGTTAATTAAACTCTGAATTTGGAGCATGATTGTTTGTAATATCTATTACATTACATCCAATATCGTCTGCTTGTAATACTATTTTATTCTCCACTTTTCGTGGTATTATTCACTGGTTATGGGCCACCGCATATCCATTCGGGTCAGAGAGTCGATGGTTGGGTTGTTCAGTAGGCCAAATTCAACATTTATGACCACAATGTAATCAAGTACCACGCTGCTAGAACTTCATATGAGTTAGCAATGGATTTTGTCAATCGTGCATTGGCCATTGAAGTTGCTTCCATCAAGGCCAACTGGACAACATAGACTAATTCCGTTTTGTAGTGCCCCGCTTAATTTGACTACTTTTGCAAAAGAAGACTTATTCCTTGAGGGCGTTTTATCGCAAACGAACCGGTTAGTAAATGCTTGGATGACACTTAGACGATATTTCATTTGAAAGTTAAAACATGGAAATAGTTGTATTAATGGCACGATATTGATGAATAAATGTACATGAGATTGATTATGATTAATTTCACATGCTAGTAAAAAGTTTTTTTAGTGACCCGTTTTTTGAGTGACCCGAAATTGAGTTGATGCTGGGAGTATCTATTTTTTTTTGAGTGACACGAAATTGAGTTGATGCTGGGAGTATCTATTAATTAATAAATTAGTTTATGTTATTGGATTGATTTATGTTATTACTCATAAGGAAATGTTTTTGAGTGACCAGAAATTGAGTTGATGCTGGGAGTATCGAAATTGAGTTGATATTGGGAGTATCTATTAATTAATGAATTAGTTTACGTTATTAGATTGATTTATGTTATTACTCATAAGGAAATGCGTTAGTGGATGTAGACATAGGGATCATGCTTATGATCTAACTCACAAAGAAATAATGGAGTTGTAAAGATCCATACTAGTACTATGGGGAGAGGTGGAACAATGTCCCTCATTCCAGATACTAGCATTCCATTCCACATACTAGTACTCTTACCCTCGTCGCATTGAAAAGTGTGGGGAACTTTTTCTTGAGTGATTACAAAATGCTATGAGGATAGGTCACGGATTGGGTGACTCACTAGGTAAACTGAGGGGCATGCAATAAGGTGGAAGCGAAGGGCATGCATGGTAGTCTTAGGATTAAATGGGATGACTAAGTAAAAGTAAAAGTGAAATTTATCTAAAAGCAGGATATAGGTAAAAGTCCTTAGTGATTAACATTTAGTAAAATATTAAATTACATTTACCTTTTAGAAAAAGAATAAAGATTTATTAAAATAGTCAAGATGTAGATACTTAGTAATATGACAATTAGTTCTATACAACCTAGTTGAATGGTGGTCAGACAATTAGTTCTCTACAACTTAAGTTGTTCGAAAGCATTAGGGAAGAAGAATACCCTTGGAATTGGATGACATTAGATGGGGTATCAGTAATTAATAAATTACTAGGATGAATGACAAAACTACAATAAACACAAGGTCTCAACTATCAATCGGGTAATGCTAATCAGTGTAATAACTTATTTCCTTAATCATATTGATCATATTATGAAATTAACTTATATTGGATATTATAAAATTTAAACTTCTTTAAAATAATTTAAATCTAATTAAACTTTTTTTTTTTTTACTTTATCTAAGTGGTCTATGAATTACATCAAGAAACTAGGGGTTCGAACTCTTACTTCTAAAACCGTGTATGAAATTTTCAATATTGTAAAGTGTTTGTCTGAAATTTTCAATATTGTAAAGTTCTTATTGCATGCCTCTATCAATGTAGTTCTTTGTTGTTTAAGTGAGACACATCTCTAAATTAGAGTGTATATTGTTGCTGAAAGTATATGTGATTCTCAGTAAAAATTACATAGAATATTGTTGCCGAAATTATTGTTTCTGAATTAAACATTTATTAGTCCTTGTCCTTAGGGCTGGTAGGGAATATTGTAATTTTTTTTCTAATGCTATTAGTTTGGTATTTATTAGTCCCTGCCCTTGGGGTTGGTAGGGATTATTGTAATAGTATTTTTCTAATACTATTAGATTGACACGAAAACCTATGAATTTTGATAAATTTATAATTTTTTACATTCTCATTTTATTTTTAAACTGAGTTTGAAGTTTGAGGCTTTTTTAAGGTAGATATAAAGTTTGAAGTCTTAATTGGCCTCTTTCAAGACTGCATTGTCCATGGATTCCTTACTTTAAAGGATATATTTAAGTATTATTTTTTCCAAATTGAAGTAATGATAGAGATGAATCTAGCATTACTCATTGACATTAAATATTTAAATGTTCGTTCCATGCATAAAACCATAAACCATATCTCATAGTTCCACGTACACAAGCATGCAAGCTTTGCCACCTACACAAACATGCAAACTCTGCCACCTACATGTAAACTTGTTGGTTCGGTTATCTATCCTTTAGAAAAGCACCTGGTTTGTCTGTGAAGACAAAGTTAACTAAACCAACTCGCCTCATATTTCTTCCTTCATTTTCTTGGTTTCTATTGCTCGGTGTAACTAGAATCTGATCCTTATGCATTTTCCACTACTTCTGGTCGAGTATCAATTAATTCATCTCACTAGCGTCAAACTCAGCAGCCTTCGATGCAGTTTGATTTGTGCAATTCGACGCTGTGATTGGCCTTGCTTGCCCATCTTCATGGATTTTATCTGTTTTCTTATCTGAATCTGCAGCACCCAGAAACCCAGTTTAGGCATATAATAGAGGGAACCCACTTCGCAAATAACTAATAGTTTGCTCATGTTTTGTATTACAGTGTCTGGTAACAGGTTTGGAGAAAGAATAACCTTTATAATCAGTTGGTTGGCTCATGGATTCATATTCCTCTTTTTTCCCATTATCAACTTCATGTTCATCTACATCACCGGCTTCTAAATGATGTGCTTCTGCTTGGGCTGGCAGTTCCATAACATAGACTGGACTAACTGACAAAGATGCAGAATTATGCTGGAGAGAAACTGATAATTGATCACAGTGAAAGCTTTTCTGATATTCGGCTTCATAAGCATGATGCAAGCTTCTTGCAACCTGCAGCACGACGTTAATGTGATTGTGATCAGAATTAAAGGACGTTAATGTGATTGTGATCAGAATTAAAGAATGATTGATAGTAGACAAGATTTGGCAGAAGAAATGAAAGTTTAATACAATAATCAAACATATACATAGTTCAGGTTTGGCATCAATTAGCAAAGCCATCTTAACGCTAACAAAGATATTATATTAAAAAACTCACCTTAATGGGAACAAATAAGATGAGAATATATGCATCTTAACTTTAGATTCATCAACATATAACAGAAATATAGGATATAATCATAAATGCATTCAGATTAATTTTATTTTAGCTACAGTTTAATTTCTTCCTTATTTTATCGCTAGTTCCTTTTGTGAATGATCTCAGGATAATAGAGATTTTAATATACTAGCACTGCACATTAATTTTATTTTAGCTAGAATTTAATTTCTTCCTTATTTTATCGCTCGTTTCTTTTGTGAATGATGTCAGGATAATAGAGATTTTAATATACTAGCACTGCACAGTTCTCTGAGAATTCCTGCTGACCAAGTAGTTAAATAGCTTACAACACATCTACAGGAAGATCTCCCCTACTAAAGCTATAGAATGTCTATGTGAAACATAGTTTAAAAAATAATAAATATACAGATAAGTTCAAATCAGTAAACAATTTTCTCAATGTGGGCTAATTAAGTGGCTAGACGGTTTGTGCTGGATGGTATATTTTTAGTGAGTATTCATGAAATTTTTAGTGTTTTGTTCATAAAATTTCATTTTCTTTGGTTACTGATATGTATATATGTCCATCCAGTTTTTGGATCAAGAGAAATTAAAGCACAGTTCCATGTAAGAACAAAGAAATAACGAAAAGGAAAGAATGAGTATAACTCACGTCGGAACTTTCAGACGATTCCCTACTGGGATTAAAGTAGTTAAATGTAGATGTCTCCTTATTGTTGTTATCGTCTCTGTGAATTGTCGACGCCTGTGAAGCAACACTTGGTAACCAATGCTATAATCACCAGCAGTTTCTTGACCTTCTTGTACATCTAATATTCACATACAGAGCTCACTCTTCTCTGATACAGGCTTCGATGTTATCTGTAGTGAAATTGATGTTATCTGCAGTGAAATTGGTGGAGGTAACCGTACTTGTATCGTGTAAAAACTACAAGCACGCAATAGACAGTAATTACAGATGTCAACCATAGTGACACGTTGCATTCATGGTTTACTTTATAAATTTGCTAATGCAACGAGTCATACGATGGCATATCGAAGCATTGGATTTATTAATGATTTCATTGTCAAGGGATTGCAGTATCTTTGGTGGCAATGTGACTAGTTTCAATTTGATTGCATTGCAACACTTAATTTTAATTTGGCATGATTTTAAGATGTCTGACCATTGGCATTTCCAGAGGTCAAGGTTGCCATTATTACTTCTTCGAAACTCCACCTACAAACTCTTCAGGATCTCCAGTCCTTCAGCTATAGTTTGTGTTGCTTAGAACTAGAGTCTGCCTATATTTAAATTGAATAATTCTATGCCTGTTTTACTAGATTTCTGATTTCTGTTATTTCTAGGGCCTGAGACTATGAATGTATTTACTATGGCTCATCTAACATTACTGTTCTTGGACGAATGACCATCATGCTTTATTGCTCACTTAATACTACTGTTCGTAGATATATCTCCATTAATGCCATCACACTACAT
Source organism: Picea sitchensis (assembly GCA_010110895.2). Taxonomy (NCBI): domain Eukaryota; kingdom Viridiplantae; phylum Streptophyta; class Pinopsida; order Pinales; family Pinaceae; genus Picea; species Picea sitchensis. Next base: position 3,842 of record SNQJ01S0290669.1, on the reverse strand, counting down.
CTATATACTTTGATAGAGAAATCGTATATATTGTTTGTAATTACTTTTTCAAGGAACGTTTAGTTCTGCAACTTCATTCCAATTTAGAATGGATTACTAAAAAAAATTAACTTTAGAATCCACTTTTAAGTGAATATATACATACAAAAACAATGGCTTCAGCTACTACTGTTTTGTCCAATTAGAATTCTAATCAATAAAATAAATTATAACGTTTTACCAAAACAATTTACCAGAGTTGTAATTATACTTTGGTATATTTATTTTATTTCAGTAAATTTGTCATGCATTTATTTGGTTTTTCTTGAAGGCGTGACAATGGTGATAACGTTTATCTATGGTAATTACATAATCCTGAGGTCGTCAATTATTTGGTGAGCTACCATAAAACTTTACCCCAGACACGTTTACAAATCTCCCAATTATAACATAACAAGGGCCATTTCTCCTTGCTTCTTAAATTATGATATTTAGCCATTTGCACACAATTTATCTTGTTTACTATTGATGTTAATTTCTATTAAAGTTTGACTATATCCTGCACTCTTGAGATTTATTACTCTAACCGTTAGTTCATAGTAGAAACTTCTGTTCTGTACAGTGTGTGCAAACTAAGACCAACGTTGTAGGTTGTCCCTCCCTGACTTTGTGGCAGGGACTTGTTACTCCCCAACTCGTCCTTGTTTTATATATATGCGATTCTCAGTAATTCTGTATTGAGTCTTGTTATATTTATGAGATGTCTTATGCTAGTTTTCAATTATAGCGTCTACAGTTTGTAGTTAAGTGATCGAAATAATTTATTTTTAAATAAATAAATAAATGTAGAAAATGCTAGTTAATTAAACTCTGAATTTGGACCATGACTGTTTGTAATATCTATTACATTACATCCAATATCGTCTGCTTGTAATACTATTTTATTCTCCACTTTCCATGGTATTATTCACTGGTTATGGGCCACCGCATATCCATTCGGGTCACAGAGTCGATGGTTGGGTTGTTCAGTAGGCCTGTAGTGTGCTTGACACCACTCTCAGTCCAATTCCTGTCACTTGATTTGTTCTTTAGTTCTTCATAGGCATGGCGGAGATCATTTGGTTTTCACCTTCCACACTTGTCTTGTTGTAAACTCTTAGGACATCCTCTTTCAGAAGCACTATAATAGATCTACAGATGGTGAGATTCTGTCAGACTCTCACTCTAGAATCCTTTACTTTTAATAGGCACCTGTTTCTTTCTGTTATTGTGTAAGTTTCATCATTACTACCTAAAATGCCCAGTCCTGTAATGAGTGTATGACCTCAATTCCTTGATTATTCACCCTTCTAGTGAGGAAGGCCTTATAAGTAGTAGTTACTATCCCCTTATAATTGAAGGGCTCTCGCAGGTTAATGCTAATAGTTTAATAGAAAAATATCACAAACATAATCACTTTAGGTATATAGATAGGCCTATTTTATTATTTAAAGTGTTATTAAATATTATTATAAAAGAAGTTAAATATATCTATATGAAAGTTACATTGCGTGTAAATACATATTTAAGTAAATCATAATTATTTTCAATTATAGATGTTAATTAATTATATTTTAAGAAATGAATTGAATTAGCATATCTATTCAATACTAAATAGGAGATATTTAAATTCAATGAAACTGTTACACATGTATAATAACCATTTTCCTTGTACTAGAAGAGTTCAATGTCTTAGTTATTTTTAAGTTAAAAGATGAAAATGAATTTTAAATATTATTATAAAATTTACTTTTTCACTTTTATCACTTTTACTTTCATCATGTTTATTTTTTCATTACTAAACATGATTAAAAAATTACTGTAACAATATATACAATATATGATTGCCACCATGTTTTGTATTTTAAAATTATTTATTTTATATGAAATGTATTTTAAAATTATTTATTTTATATGAAATAGGAGGCTGATTAGAGGCGCCACGTTTGAATTTATGGAAGACAGGCGTACCTGAGGCAGCACGCTTCATATTCCTGAGGCAGGGCACGTTTTGGTTTCTGATGTTTGAACCATCGCAGACGTTTAAGATTCACCTGCTATTATGCGCTCAAATCGACTATGCGTTTAAGGGTTCAATAATTTGTATTAAGGGTTCAATAATTTTTTTTGGACTGAGGAAAACAGGCTTTCAAGGGCTCAATAATTTGTACTAAATTTTATCAGGTCCGTGGATCATTGCAGGCGTGGTCTCTGTAACGGTTGACGAGAAAGATAAGAAGATCACTGTAATTGGAGATACAGATCCACTGCGCCTCGCCGGTAGTCTCAGAAAATTCAGATTCGCAGATTTGGAAAGTGTCGGACCTTCTAAAGAACCAGAGAAGAAACCTGAACCTGAGAAAGGACAGCCCGATGACAAAAGGGCGCCCGAGAAAAAGGCTGCCGACAAGCAGGAAGCGTTGCATCAGAACTTTACCTATGTCATTCTTCCATCAAATTGTGATCACTACAGCCGCTATACTTATTACTGGAGCGACGAGAACCCCAATTCCTGCTGCATCGTCTGAATTTCTTGATTCATCTTTTAATTTTCAAGTCAATAAGGTTTTTTTATGAGTTAGTATTCATCTGATCTACATGAGATATAAATTTCAGGGGAAATTGTACACAATAAAGATAAATGCACGGATTTGTCACTACCTCGCACACAGATTTCAGTGTTATCAGTACGATTTTTCGATTGTTCTAATACATGACTACATAATTTTATTTTTCGATAAATTCAAAGGTTGTACATAATATTATTTGATTGTGATTATATCTGGTACAAATTCAAGAAAATTAAGCGCACCATGTGCACGAATGTTGATTTTCTTGTATATTATAAATATTACTGAGATTCTTAATCATCGAATTTGGTACAGGATAATTGTACCAAATTGTATAGAATAAAGATAAATGCACGGATAATCAAAATCAGCGTACAATTCAAATAATCAAAATGATATTTGAATAATGTGTTTAAAATAAATATAATGTGTATAAAATACAGATATGAGAACATAAAATGGACAAATCAGCGTAAAATCCAAATAATCAAATCAGCTTACAATTTGAATCGATTATAATTAAAAAATGATATTTGAATAAATATCAGAGATTTCTTTTGGATTCATCACATTTTCTTTTGGATTCATCACATAGGTTTTTTTTGATAAACACAATGTTCTTTTGGATTCATAGCATAGGTTTTTTGATAAAAACAATGGTGGCAAAAGTCTTAGAACATAAATTTGAATAAATAATCAAATCAACATACAATTTAAATAATCAAAAAGATATTTGAATTGATTATAATTAAAAATTGATAAAAAAGATATTTGAATTGATTATAATTAAAAATTGATACTTGAATTTTACAATTAAAAGTTTCATTTTAGGTTTATGTCATGTCAAACAATCATATATTTATTTTTAAATTTTTTAAGTAGTTAAAATATATTTTTAAATTCATTAAGTAGTCAAAATAATTTAAAAAATAAATAAATAAAGATAGATTTATAATTCCAAAATAAATTTATAATGTTTAAGTAATTTTTATTTCCCCCACTTCTATTATATTATATAGATTTATTCTTTCAAATTTGAAATTGGTTCAATAGATTAATATATATTAATAGTGTAATGTACTAATAGTCTAATTGGTTCAATTAATATATTAATAGTGAAATTGGTCTAATTAATAATGTAATGTAATAATAATTTTTTTTAATTTATTAAGTAGCCAAAATAATTTAAAAAATAAATAAATTAAGATAGATTTATAATTCCAAGTTTATAATGTCTATACATTTATTTTCCCC
>SNQJ01S0290668.1:0-10771 GCA_010110895.2 Picea sitchensis | reverse complement strand
ACATTTAAGTTGTGTGGTATTCTTAGCTTCCTCAATTATAAACTTTTTTAAATGTCACTTCTCAACATTTGATATTCCTTGTACTTCATACTTGTGTTTCTTTAGTATCTTCTCAAATTTATGCATTACTTGGTCTATTGGATGCAAGTTTTTTGGTGGACCAAGGGAAGGAAGTTGACATTGATTAGTGGTGTCCTCAATAAAATCTCAGATCTTAATGCATGACAACCATTCATATTCTCTTTGTCTCTAATTTTCATGACCAAGTATGCTCCAATAACTCAAATCATGTCTGATTCATATATTTCTACTTTACTCAAAATTCTTTATATTATGTGGTTCATTGATCTGGATTATTTTCGACACAAAATGAGAGAAGAGATATAATAAATAAATGTACAGAGATATATCATATATCCAATAATATAATATATATTTATCATATATCCAATAATATAATATATATTTATCATATATATAACCATAAACACAAAGATACAATAATACACAATTTCTATTAATGAGGGAAATGTACAAAATTGTAGAAATACAGAGTGAAAGACTCGCTAAAAATGTGGAAGCTTATCTCTGAGAAGAGATGTGACGGCTACTTACATTCACAAGAAGATCATGCTTACAATGAGGCTCCAAAGGCCTTTTTAACATAAAGAAAATCCAAAACCCTAACCCCGGAAGATGAAAAGCCAATAGTTTTGTGGACCCTGTTTTGGGTAGTATGGTGTATCAACTTCTCGGGGGCGTAACTTTGGCATACGATCTCTGTTTGGGCCTCACGATAGCTCGTTGGAAAGGTATCGAAGAGGAGACTCATTTTTGGGGCCCAATTAAATACTTTGGCAATAAATGAGGTTCCCTATCGTGAAATTTTTTCATTTAGGCCCTCAAATTGGCCCCGAAAATTTAAGAACCGAAAGACTGCTAAAAATAGTAAGTTGCTATAAGACCATTTTGAGTCAGTTGGAATAGGTGGGTGGACACTAATATCTAGCTAGATCAATAATCCCTCCTTCAGAATAAATGTTATCTATTGCATTGAGTTTCTGAGGGAGAGGGGGAAGCGTTTTTTTGAATTTGAACCTTAGTGAGTTACTCGCCTTGCTGGAGAAGTTGCACTGCTTGGCTTGTGGAAGGTTGTTGAGAACCTGATGTTGGAAGGGTTGGACATTTGTAACCAGCCTGGATACATGAGATGACTATGTGTAGAAGGAATCTTTTCGCTTTGCTTCCATCTTGTTGACCTTCTGTTGCTCGATAGAAGGTGCTTGGACTTAGGCTGTAGTAACTGCAGTGTCCTTTTGTTCACCTTTTGAACAAATTGTGAAGAAGCTGAGTTTTGTAGTATGAGATACTACATTGTGAAACTGTTTAAGTGAGACAATAGTTGAAACTACCTCTGATGTCCTGTAGAGATGACCCCCAAGAGTAACAATGACACTACGGGGTCGAGACTCATAAATAACATGACGCTTCCACATATATGTCTGGCCCTAAAGAACATCACAGACATCCAGTGGGGAAACATCACATAATACCTCATCCTTGAAGGGTTGGATGTCATATGAAAATCAAACCTGCTGGATGACACAAAGATCTCATCCTCGGCGAAGCCACCCAATGTTGTATGGATGTGGGTGTGGTGTTGTCGACAATCCCAATTTTTTAATGACCTCTACTGAGATGAGTTTCTTCTGACTTCCCTATCAATAATGAAATGCAACGGGGTCCCCTTAACTCACATCTATGAATGAAAGAGGCACTCCCCCTCTTCAGGGATTTTTTGTTCTTCTGGTTGAATTGTTGTGGTCATGACAGTAGCAGTGGGGTATACGTCGATAATATGTCTTCTCCCATTATTTTCTGAATCAAATTATGAATCGAGGCTCGGCTCCTTTTCTTTGATCTCAGCCACCAATGATTGTTTTGAGCGACATTCATCAATGTTGTGCCAAGGGATTTTGTGGAAATCAGACCACTTGCCAGTGTCCTTCTTCATCTTCGTGTGACCCTTCTTTTCCTGTGGCTTGGTTTGGTTTTTGGGAGGCTATTTTTTAGGGCCGCCTTTATCATACTTTGGTTGTCACAGATTTTCATACTCGAACTCTCGTTTGTTCTACTGCCTAAATTTATGCTTAATTTTGACAACATATCGATAGGCAACTCCCAGTGATGAGAGATCCGAGAAATCCATTTCGATTTAGATGTACCTATGTAGAGCCTCACGATATTTCAGAACCATATGTCGCTCAGAGTATTTGATACCCAGCTTGGTGTGAAAGGTATGGAAAGTATTTGTTAAATCCAACACTGTTTGGCCCCTCTCTTGTTGCAATGTGGTCCATCTCATGTATTTGTCGTCATAGTTACCAATAGGGTAATATTGTTCCTTGACTGCATCCACAAAAAAATCCCAAGTGGGCTCGGTCCCATATATTCCAGACTCCTCTCTGGAAATTTGCTCCCAGTAAGTTCCCCACCAATGTTTGACATGGGGGAGAGCCTTAAGGAGTGCGAAAGTGATATTTTCCCTGTCGGAAAAATTGTGAACAGAGAAATAACCTTCTAGCAGATTTAACCATTTTTCTAGGGCATCCGCATCTATCTGACCTTCAAATATGGGAATATAAAAATTGACTTTTACCTTGAAAGGAGAGGTTCTTCCAAAGTGGTTGCTTGATGAAGACATGCATGTTGTTATTGGCAGGCATTGAAGGATGCGGGCAAAATTCTCCATCATTTCGTCCCTCTGTTGTGTGAGAGTTTGCTCAAGAAACACATTGATAGAATCTTCTACTCCGTCGTTTTTATTTTATTCCGCCATAGAGGGTTTCTTGGGCGTGTGAGAGCGATTTTCCTCAAGAGAGACAAGCTTGAGACCCAAATTTCTATACTCGGACCTCGCTGGGAACATGCACTGAAAAATGATCAAGAGCAACCTGCTCTAATACCACCGATCCAGATTATTTTCGGCATGAAATGAGAGAGAAGATATAATACATAAATGTACATAGATATATCAGATATCCAATAATATAATAGAGATTTATCAAAGATATAAACATAAACATGGAGATACAGTAATACACAATTTCTATTAATGAGCGAAATGTACAAAACTGTAGAAATACATAGTGAAAGACTTGCTAGAATGGTGGAAACTTATCTCTGATAAGAGATGTGATGACTACTCACATTCGTAAAAATATCATTCTTACAATGAGGCTCCAAAGGACTTTTTAACATAAAGAAAATCCAAAACCCTAACCCCGAAAGATGAAAAGCCAACAGTTTTGTGGACCCTGTTTTGGGTAGTTTGGTGTATCAACTTCCCGGGGGCGTAACTTAGGCATATGATCTTCGTTTGGGGTGCATAATAGCTTGTTGGAAAGATATCGATGAGAACATTCATTTTGGTGGCTCAATCAGAGCCTTTGACTATTATTAAGGTGCCCAATCACAAAAAATATTCATTTAATCCCTCAAAACGACCCCAGAAGTTTGGCAGCCGAAAAACTGCTAAAAATAGTAAGTTGCTAAAAGACTATTTTGAGCTAGTTGGAATAGGTGGGTGGCCACCGATAACCACCTGGTTTATTCATCTGCTCTATGTTTCTGAATTTGTTTGATGAACTCAAGTTGATCTTCTATTTTTCCTTGGTTTTCTTTCCGCATAAAAATCTCTTTATACAAAATAAACAATTGCAAGTTGGGATCCTTTAATTGAAAATCTTTGGAATAAATATCGCTTTTAACTTGTGCATTCATAACATCTTCCTCTAACACATGCTTTATAAAAATCAAAATTAATCTCTATGCAAATTTATACTATCTTACTTGGTTTTCAAGTAATGGTATCTTTTTTCTCAATGTTCTACACATTTGCAGCTTTTGATTCGGTTTTATCTAAGGTGGCATGTGTGATGACCAGTCTAGCCAATAACATTGTTGTTAATTTTTCTCTTTTCATGTCTAATACATATTCTTCAACAATGCAAATTACTGTATTGTCAAAATAAATCCTTTTTTTCCTTTAGGTTTGCTTAATAATGGTCTACTTTCTTTTATTGGAGGCAATCAACTTCAATTATGCCACATGATCAATTGGATCGGGAATGTTTTGATCCCCCTAAGACAATATATTCTCTAAGATACTAGGAGTAGCTATTGTCCACTGCAATATCTTTTCCTTTGATATCTTTTATTGAAGTTGTGCATTGTTTTGGAATGATCAAAACTTCCATGTTTAGATTAATCACATTTTCAATAGGAGGTAGACCAATTTGAGTTTTTTGTTGCATAAGCTGCTATGTAGATTCAAGAGTAACTTGTTTTTCTTGTCTTGCTTCTTCATTTTTAGACACTTCTTCCTTATCCCTTTTGACTTTTAGTATCCTTTCTTGTTTTTCTCTTTCCTCTTCCAGTTTTTTCTCCAACTCTATTGTTGCCTTGTTTTCATTTTACTCTTTTTCCAATATTTTCTTTTCTGCTTTTGATACATTTATTTTCCCCTCTTCTTCTTTTTTCCTTAATTGCTTGGATTCAAAGAGTTTTTCGTTTATAATTTTAATCTATTTCATAGTTTTCTCTTATCATCTTGTGCCTTGTGAATCATTTTGATCATTAGTTTCCAACCTTTCCTAAACCTCTTCGCATGATGTTTCATTCTAATAAAGTAGCTAATAATATCACTATTCATGACCATATGGCCAGGAAATAGAAACATAAATGTTGTGTTTTGAAATAAGTTCTCTAGGATCATTCCTTATGAATTTCCCCTGTGGGAATTTGTATTCTAACATAGCATTTTCCTCTTTCCTAACTTGCTTAGAGTTACTTAATTGATAGTTTCCAATATACATGTTGTAGGGGATTAAAGTTTTCATTCTTGAATCCTCTGCTAAATAAGCATTGAAACCATGGAGAAAGGTATGGTATGTTATATCTCCAAGAACTATTTGTTTTGGAACATATTTAGGAAACAAATGAGAGGGAGTAGTTACTCCATATATTCTAAGGTAAGTATGGTCTTGTTTTAAATACTAGTTGCCTATCCTTCTCAACAAGGTCATGGTTTTTTCAGTTAATCTTGGGAATTTCTTGTAGAATATCTATTTATATAATGGGGCTATAAAGAAATCACATAATTGAGCATAATTTCTCTTATATTTATTTTCCCATAACCCTTGACAAAACATATGCATTGGACTACCAACTATGGTCTAACTCTAATGTAATCTTGAAAAATGTTTGCTTGCACAAATAATAGCTAATATGCAAGAGTCCATATAGAAAGTGGGGAGAATCTCAACAAATAACTTATTTTCCCTCTCAATATCTCTTTTCATAGCATGTGATAATATAATCGCCCAATTGAATACTACACCAATTGCGATGACAATATGCACAATTGGTAACCAAGCATATTTGAAATGGATATAGTTAGGTTCACCACATAACCTGCAAAACATGTCCATTGTATAAATGTAAGGGTCTCTCAAATTTGTCACTGTATATACCCATCACTCTTGGAAAATAATATTTTTTCTTCAACCAACCATCGTGCTAAGATTTTCTTGATATCATTATCTTGGTGAAACTACTCTATAAACCCGATAATCATGAATTTCTATGGTTGATGTAGTCTATAATACTTCTATAATTTATATGGTTGAAATGCATCTTCCTTCATCATTAATCACTTGTATGTTCTTTGTATCAGTATGTTTAATGGCCCATTATATGGCCTCAAAATACGACATCACAGGGGTTATGGAAACAACAATGTGTAAGTGAGATCTTCTTATGTTAGAGAAGACAAAACTATCAATATTTATATTAGCTAGATCACTTGGGGGAATTACATCTGGATAATCTTCTTCCATGAACTTCCTATATATATCTCCCCATCTTAGAAAAGTTGTTTGAGGACTTATAACAACCTCGATATCCTTGAATATGGGCCTCACCGACTCAATATCAAGTTTTTCCTACTGGTGTGAACTATTCAGAAGTTGTTTTCATGTCACTATCAATTATCTTTGCAATGTAGGAAATTTCAGAAACTAGCTTTTCCCATTTGGGAGACTATTTTGGATTTCTAGGAGTGGCTCTTTTGGGAGGCATGCTTTCAGTGATCAAAGTGAGTTCTAAAATTATTATCCACATAAAATTCTATTTTAACTAAATCTTACTCCATTCATTGTTCATTGCTAGAATAAAATAATTTTCATAGCAAGGCTTACAATAAAATTCATGTTTCAATTTAACCATCAACAATAAGATCATATAATATAAACAAGTGCCACTACAGTGGCGATGTCTCTGCCGAGAATTTCTTTGCAGGTTGATTTGAACAGAAACAGTCGAAAATTTCTTTGCAAGTTGATTTGAATAGAAAAAAAATTTACACTTATGTACATGTCTATAGTTGTGGTAAAGAGCGAGTGAAACATGGTTAATAAGCTCTAACCCACCCTTTAGAATACATGATGAATGGGCCATGCAGAATCAATGAATTAATTCATTGAAAGTGGATTGAATGAATCAAAGGAGAACAGACTGATTGAACGAGATGTTGAACTGTCTCAATGATTTTCCTACGAATCCCACATGCTTGAAGTTTACTAGGATACACTCATATTTTCCTACCAAGCCACCCTCCTTAAGTTTATGATCCATATTATTTTCAGCACAAAATGAGAGCGGAGATATAACAAAGAAATATACAAAGATATCTCGAATATCCAATAATATAACATAAATGTATTGGAGATGCAACCATAAACACATAGATGCAATAATACACAATTTCTATTAAGGAGCAAAAATGTACAAAGACTGTAAAATTACAAAGTGAAAGACTTGCTACAATGGTGGCAACTTATCTCTGAGAAGAGATGTGATGGCTACTCACATTCGTAATAAGATGATTGTTACAATGAGGCTCCAAAGGCCTTTTTAACATAAGTAAAATCCAAAATCCTAACCCCAAAAGATGAAAAGCCAAAAGGTTTGTGGGCCTTGATGGGGATAGTTGATATGTCAACTTTTCGAGGCGTAACTTTTGCATACAATCTTCGTTTGGGCCGCTCGATACACCGTTGGAAAGTTATAACTGAGAAGAACAACTTTGGACTAGCCCAGGCTAGTGCCTTTGGCAATTTCTTACACCCCAAATCCCCAAAAAGTGTCGTTTAGGGCCTCAAAACGACCCCAAAAGTTTGGGACCCGAAAAACTATCGAAAAACTACCAAGGTAGAAAACTATTTTTCGAGCCAGTGGGTTTAGGTGGGTAGTCACCTATATCCACCTAGATCAATCCTCCCTCCTTAGGAAGCAATGGTCTCCATTGCGTTGAGTTCCCAGGGGATAGAGGGAAGTGTTTGTTGAATCTGAACCTTGCTGAGTTATTTTCCTTGTTGGAGAAGTTGCGCTAGTTAGCTTGTTGAAGGATTTCATGAACCTGTGGCTAGAAGGGTTGGACCTTTTTAATCAGTCTGGCTACATGAGATGACTATGTGCAGAAGGAATCCTTGCGCTTTTCTTTAATCTTGTCGACTTGCTTTTGCTGGACAAAACATGCTTGGATTGACGTTGCATTGGTTGCGGTGTTCTTTTGTTCACTGTTTGAACAGGGTGTGAAGAAGCTAAATTTTGTAGTATGAGATACTACCTTGCGACACTGTTTAGGTAGTACAGTAGTCAGAATTACCTCTGGTATTCTATAGAGATGATCCCCCAGAGTCAATGACACTACGAGGTTGAGACTCATAAATAGTATGGCACTTCCACATATATGACTATCCCAAGAGAACATCAAAGACATCCAGCGGGGAAACATCACATAATAACTCATCCTTGAAGGGATGGATGCTATATGAAAATCGACATTATTGCTTGACATGAAGATCTCATCCATGGCGAAGCCACCCGATGTTGTATGGTTGTGGGTGTGCTGTTGTTGACAATCCCAACTATTTGACGACCTCTACTGAGATGAGGTTCTTCTTGCTTCCACTATCAACAATAAAATGCATTGGGGTCCCCTTCACCCACATCTGTGAATGAAAAAGGCACTCCCCTTCTTCAGAATCTGTTGGTTCTTCTGGTTGAATTGTTGTGGTCGTGACAATAATAGTGGGATCTGTGTCGATGATTTGTATTCTATTAGTATTTTCTGAATAAGATTATGAATCAGGGTTTGGCTCTTTGTCTTTGATCTCAACCACTGATAACTATTTTAAGTGACATTCATTGGTGTTCTTCTAGGGGATTTTGTAGAAATCACACCATTTTATGATGTCCTTCTTCGTCTTTCCGTGACCCTTCTTTACCTGTGGCTTTGACTGGCTTTCAGGAGGATGTTTGTTAGGGTCGTCTTTATCATACTTTTTTTGTTGCGGATTTGTAGACCCGAAATACCACTTGTTTTAGTGCTTAAATTTCTGCTCGATTTTAACAACGTATCGATAAGCAACACCAAGTGATGAGATGTTCAGAAAATCCATTTCAGTTTGGATGTATGTGTATAGAGCTTCACGATATTTCAGAACCAAATGTAGCTCAGACTCTTTGATACCCAGTTTGGTGTGCAAGGTATGGAAGGTATTGGTGAACTCTGACACTACTTGGCCCCTCTCTTAACGTAGTTTGGTCCATCTCATGTACTGGTCCTCAAAGTTGCCAACAGGGTAATACTATTCCTTTACCACATCCACAAAAAATTCCAAGTGGATTCGACCCCATATATTCCAGACTCCTCTATGGAAATTTTCTCCCAATAAGTTTCCCACCAATGTTTGACATGGGGGAGAGCCTTAAGGAGTGCAAAGGTGATATTTTCCCCATCGGGGAAATTGTGAACAGAGAAATAATCTTCTAGCAGATTTAACCATTTTTCTAGGGCATCCACATCTATCTGTCCTTCAAATATGGGAATATCAAAATTAAATTGTACCTTGAAAAGCGAGGTGCCTCCAAACTGGTTACTTGATGAAGATGCTCCTATTTTTATCAGTAGGTGTTGAAGGATGTGGGATAAATTCTCCATCCTTTTGTCCCTCTGTCACATAAGAACTTGCTCAAGCACCATATTAATAGAATCGTCTGCTCTGTCGTTTTTCTTTTCTTTCGTCGTGGAGGGTTTCTTTGGTGTGTGAGAGAGATTGTCCTCAAGAGAGACAAGATCGAAACCCAACTTGATATACTTAGACCTCATCGGGGACATGCATTGAAAAACAATAAAGAGTAGCCTGCTCTGATACCACTGATCCAGATTATTTTCGGCACGCAATGAGAGCGTAGATATAACAAATAAATATATAGAGATATCTCAAATATCCAATAATATAACATAAATGTATCAGAGCTGCAACCATAAACACATAGATACAGTAATACACAATTTCTATTAATGAGCGAAAATGTACAGAGTAAAATTACAGAGTGAAAGACTCGCTAGAATGGTGGCATCTTATCTCTGAGAAGAGATGTGACGACTACTCACATTTGCAAGAAGATGATTTTTACAATGGGGCTCCAAAGGCCTTTTAAACATAAGTAAAATCCAAAACCCTAACCCTGGAAGATGAAAAGCCAAAAGGTTTGCGGGCCCCGATGGGGGTAGTTGATATGTCAACTTCTCGGGGGTGTAAATTTTGCATACAATATTTGTTTGAGGAGCTCGATACACCGTTGGAAATATCTAACCAAGAAGAATGACTTTTGACTGGTCCAAGCTAGTGCCTCTTACATTTTATTGCAGCCCAATGCCCAAAAAACATCGTTTAGGGCCTCAAAACGGACCCAGAAATTTGGGACCCGAAAAACTGCCAAGGTGGAAAACTGTTTTTTGAGCTAGTGGGATAGGTGGGTGGCCACCGATATCCACCTATATCAGTTTACTAGGATACACTCCTAGAACTCCTTTTATTCTCTTATTCTACCTGCATGGAGTTAGTGATACTCTTTATACTCCACTTCGTCTATCTTGCACAACTAAGTCAAATGAAATTATAACGAGTGAAACAAATAAGTTGCCTATCGTGTATGTTCTCTCTATTATATCTCCAACTACTTATATATTGGATAAGAGGAATTATTGGTAAAGTCTTTCAATAAAGAAATGGACTCCGAATATGCATGTGACATGAAGCTTATGCCAGACCCCAAACGTGAAGCTTCTACCAGACTCCAAATGATAGTTTATAGATTCTATCACAACAAGCGAAAAAAGAAAGATTTGATTTATGACTTGTGTTCTTCTAGTGTACATACAAATTATTCTATCCCACTTGTGTGCATACATATACCGAAGGAAGAAAAGCTCAAATGTTTCCATATGCTTTATCAAACCAACCTGAAAAATTCTATAGGGACTAAAGGAAGAACCTCTGCCGCCCATATAGAGTAGGGATTTTGAGTTAAGGAGGAGGGAGTAGTTGTAAAAAAGAAAAAAAATCGTTTCATGAATGGAAGAAGAGAAACCAATGGAACATTGTTTCGTAATGACAATGCTTCTCTTGAAATACATAAAGCAAACACTTTTCATAACTTTCATTATATTTATGTTCAAGGTTTTATTCCATTATATTTCTATTTATGTTCAAAGGTTTTTTAATGAAAAAAGTATTCCTCCGAAAACTTTGAAAATATCTTCCCAAGATTTATTTGTCCCTTTAAAAATCTATATATAGAATCAATGTAAATGGTATTTATTTGATTTGTGTTTTTGAAGTAGAATGAGAATAAGATC
>SNQJ01S0290667.1:0-10771 GCA_010110895.2 Picea sitchensis | reverse complement strand
CATTAAGATCAAAGGCTTCACAACCATTAATGGAAAAAAAACACTCTGGATACTGCTCATCTGGTTGTTCAAACTGAGAGAGTATGTCTTCTACATGACTGGTTTTTTCTTGTTCTTGTTCCAGAAGGTCATTTTCAGACTTATAGATTTCTTGTTGCTCAACGATTTATGGGGAATGCAGATCCATATATACTATAAAAGAAGATTTGGAATGTGGATTCGGTAGCTCATTTTCATAACTAGTAAAAGGAGTTTGTTCAACTTCAAATATATCACAAACAGGTGCTAATTCTCATGAAAAATTTGGGCAACAAATTGATCACAGTCATCACTATTTTTAGCTGCATCAGGAACACAAAGCTGAAAAACATCTTGCTGGAAATCCACACTAACTAAGGATTTAACATCAACATTTATTGCCTTCTCATAATCATTTTCAATTTTAAAAGAATGTTGAAAATCATCATGTTGTATAACAAAATGGGAAGAAGATACAACTAATAATTAATATTCTTTCTCTTCCTCAACATTAATGCCCCCTTCATCTATACTGCTAGAAGAACTAATAATGGACTATTGAATATAAAATTGAAATTCTTCACAACAATTTTCACAAAGTAAATCAGTTGGAAAAAACTTTTTACAATTATCATTGATTGTAGCATGGAACTGTTCTAGGGAGGAGATGCTAGCAGAGGGAAAGGATCGATACCACTCATGAGAATCTCCCTCTAATGAGTACATGAACATATTCATTAAAACATCCTAACGATGTATTCCCACTCATGCATGAGTTCATGAAACTCATGCAAATTCTCAACATGGTTGTCATCTCTATTTTCTCTAAATCGGGGCAAGTAATCACCCCATTCATCTATAGTAGGAACAATGTTTGGAAAACCAGGAACAACAAAGAAATTAAAAGGAGCAAACCTCCGAGCCAAGATGGATTCCATTTGAAAATATGACTTATTAAAACTGTGGAGTCACCACTGGATTCTTTAACCATGGAGTCACCAGGTGAATGAGCTGCAATCTAAATGTGTTTGGTATTTTTTCACCATCAAAGATTAGATCTAATCATTTTCGTTCTCCTAGGGAAAGATATTTCATTATTCTGTTCCCTGAAAATGGTGCCAAAAGATGTTGGTCCTAAGGTATGCACCTGAATACTTAAGGGAAAAGCTAGGCCACCTCAAGTTTGTGATGATTGGTTTTTTACGAGTAGGTTTTGTTGGTAAGTTCAAGGACATGTTTTCAAATATGGTGCCCTGGTAGGACAGGCCACACAGTATAAAAGTAGGTTCTCCTTTTCTAATGGTATGGGTATTAAATGACAATTGAGGGTATGAAAATAAAAACATAGACAACAACAACAAGCAATGCAATGAATCACTTGCTGTGTGAAAACTAAGACCTAAAATAATATCTCAAGACTTAGACAAACATCTATATACAAATAATTCAACAGGTTGCAAAATAGTGGATCTATCGCTGAACAATAGATGTATAACATGTTGCATAATCAACAAAAGATAAACTAAAACAATAGTTGAAAGAATAAGGAAATGTACATTGCACAGATCACAAAATCTACATTCAAGATAAGAATCAACACATAAAGATTTGAGTAAGAGAACACAACTGTCATCAACATATATTCACTAGGTGGAAAACTTTACAATTAACTAAGCAATTCCAATTCTTATGTTGCTTCTAATTTCCTTCCAGAACTCTCCCCTCCCCCCAAAAGATACAAAGACTGAATATTTAACAGAGTTGCAGAGGTTTCTTGTCTATATGGGATTGAGACCTAACTCTAGATAACCCTTTGTAGAACAAACTATTAATTTAACTAAAACATTGCATGGAGTACAACATGTATACTTCCCACTAGAATTAATCAATAGAGTGGTTCTTATCACACACATAATACCAATTATTAATTTAATCTAAAATGATTATGGAATTGATTAACTAAAAACTGCTACTGTCTCTGAGACTGAATTGATGCATGCGCTAGATGGACTGTAATTGGCAGAAAAACTAGGATCGACAGAACATAGTTCGGTATCGAGCCCTGGAATCCTTGTGAGTTGTTTGATGCTTCTGGAGGGTAACTGGTTGAATGGGTAGATCTCCACTTGATTTTCCTCTTCACTGAATTTCTGAATTGATCTATAACTTAGACTGAGACATAACCCTCTGTCTATGTCTGAGCTCTCATCCATTAAGTTCACTTTTTTTATACTCATCGGCTGCCATTTGTACTTTCAAAAGGATTGCTGGAAAGGTCATCGACCCAACATTCATGGAAGGAGACATGGAGTGATATGATCGGATGTGGATTACATGGAGGTGATAGGTGATATGGAGAGTAGTCAGGGGAACATGTGGCGAAAGTCAAGTGGTAGCAGGAGTGTGAGTGGAGGTGACACGATGAACTAATGTCATATAAGCATGTGATTATAGAGGTTGTCGAGGGTGGTTTGGGTCCACACTTCTCTGACCACCGCATTCCCCCACAAGTTGCCACATACCTTTCCAACAATACCATGGTTTTGATTGTGGGACCGCTCAAGGATGTTAATGTTCGAGCATTTTCTGTCCCAACAATGAAGCGTGGTCGTCGATCTTGTCGCAATATGTGATCTGGGTGGACCCACTACTTTAACGTCCCTACTAAATTTATATCCGTCTGCCATATTAGAACTCCCCTATATGATTTAGCGGTGGTGCCAATTTAGATGCAAAGTTTGTATAACTCATGGAGTGATGTGGCAGCCCAAAATGAATACCATGTGTCTTGGCATATGAGTGCCATGTGTATCCGAGAATTCAGGATTCGAGAGTTTATGAATTTTGTGCTTGGAAATCTCCCAAAGTAGTATGGGCCCGGTTGATGTGGCAAGCTCTCGAAACTTTGCGACTTCTGGTGATATTTTTTTCTTATCTGTTTCAAAGATTAATGGTTCTTGTTGATTTGAGAACAACGATCTGCAATTACTTTGAGAGTTCAGGCTTCGGGAATTTTCAATGCATAGTTCTTACAATCCTCCGGAGTGTCATATTTTCGAAGTGAGATATTTGCCTCCACACAACCTCTGGATTTGGATGACCAAGATTCACTTCGGGAGTTCAGGATTTGGGAGTTTTCTTCTCCTTGCTTGCACAATCCTCTGAAGTGTCATATATCCGAAGTGGGATATTTACTGCTGTGTGTCCTCGTTGATGGACGATCAAGATTCACTTCAGGACTTTGGGTAATTCTTGCTATAGTGATTCACAAACCTTCTAGAGTGCTAAGTCTCTGAAGTGAAAGATCTGTCTCCACGTGTCCTCGTTGATGGATGATTGAGATTCACTTCGGGACTTTGGGTAATTATTTCTCTAGTTCTTTTCAAACCTTCTAGAGTGCTAAGTCTTTGAAGTGAAATATCTACCTCCACATGTCCTCGTTGATGAATGACCACAATTACTTTAGGAGTTTTGGCTTCGAGAGTCTTTTACTCACTCAACTTCTTCTTGTTTCCTCCCAGAGTACGAGATCGCCTAACAAGTGTCCCTTGCTTGAATATCAATGACCACGAGTGTTTGCAGAGACTCAAATCGCTCACTTTTTAATTCCCTTCTTGATCCCCACAATGACTCCCCACTGTCGATCTCTCTACAATGAAATCTGAGGGTCATGACTTAATCTTTGCTTAATCTGATGGCTGAAAATTGAACCTGTTTGTTAGCTTGTATATCAAGCCTGACATGGCCTACTCTGATTCGATTTCAACTCTATGAGAGCTTACTAATATTTCAAAAGATTTGTTGAACCTGGCCATCTCCTGCGCACACACAAAGACTTGGAGGACCTGCATATTTCCATTAGTGGAAAAATGATGACATGCATTTGAATCCCAAACTGGAACATGTGATCCTTTTTCAAGAAAGAAAACAAAATGGTGCAAAGTAGGCACCGAAAAATAGGGTCATGATGTTGAATGAATAAAAACAATGGAGGATAAGCTAAGCAAGAAACCACAAGTGTCAAAATTGATGGATGGATAGGGTAAAGACGGGAAACGAGAAAGGGTGAAGAACTAGGTTACAACACTTGGTATGTTTCATAATGACCCTTATATGAAATAATTTACTTCTTGAATCATAACCATCACCAATTTTACCTAAAAAAACAACTCCTGTGATTTTAGACTCATCACCTGAGTCATACCCCAAGTCTGTTGGCTGTGCTGTTGCTACAAATTTTTGCCTTCCTTTCCTCTCTTTGAACCACTTCGGTCTCTTCTCTGGGTGAAATTTTCAACAATTCTCATCATCGTCCCCTTCTTTCTTGCAATGATTGCAAGAGAACTTCTCTTCCTTCACTATCGCTGAATTTTCTTTCTTTCCATTCCCTTTTCCTTTTCCTTTCTTCTTTGAAGATGATTCCCCTTATACACTAAATCCAGTTTTTCCTGTTTCAATATATGTTTCTTGAACATAAACCTCATCAATATTATTAGGTCCAAACATAAATACAGTATTACTAATATAAGCAAACAAACCTCCTATATACTTCATAAGAGTTTCTTGTGTAGTCAATGGAACATCTAACATCAAATCCATCTTACGAAATTCATCTGTATATTCCCACACCGATTGTCCTTTTCTTAACTTAAGACTTTTCCATTCAATTAAATCCTTTTCCTTATATCCCAATGATAGAACTGTTTTCTAAGTGCGGAAATAAAATCATGCCATGATGGAAAAATATTTACAACTTGTTGAGTTCCATGTTGCATATTACTTTGCCACCAGATGAGAGTTGTGCCTTCAAGACAAAGCGATGCCAATATAATTTTGGTTGCCTCATCTTTTATTTGCTGCACATTACAATATACCTCCATCTGTCTAACCTAGTTATCAAGTTTCTTAGCATTAACTTCACCATCATACATAGGAAAAACAATTTTTACATCAAGTTTATGTAATATCATATTAGTCTTATGTTTATGGGAATGTTTTCTTGCAGATGTAGTATTCAAACTTGTACTTGTACTTGAAGAAGAAGATGGAGATGAAGGAGGTGAAGGAGGAGGTTTTGGAAGGTCCTCTCCTTCTTCACTTTTGTCTTTCTTTGAAGATTCCCCTTGAACCGATCTCTTTCGTTCCAAGTAATCATCATACAACACTTTTACCATCTTCGACATGCCAAAGAAAGTTCTTTAAAACTCTCTTTCATTTTGAGAAAGTTTTTCTTCCGATGCGATCTTCTCACTTTGATATGTCCTCTTTCTTAATCCAATCTCAAGATCTCCTTCTACAAGCCTTCACCACGACTTAGCTTTTCCTTGGTAATAATGGATACCCAAAAAAACCAAATTTCAACCTGCTCTGATACCACTTCATCCAAAAATGATCTTTTAAATACTTGGTTAAGTATTTTGCATGAGTCAATTTACCATTTAGAAATTGAAAAGAATAAGAAGATTTAATGAAATAATGTTGCAGCCATCATAAAGAATGTAGAACAAAAAATAAGCACTAAGAACAACAAACCATAACACCCAACATTGTTAACGGAGTTCAACAAAGTTGCCTACGTCTCTGGGCCTTTGTCTTAGTGGGGGAGGATTTCTTATTAATATTCAATGCTTCAAAAGTACATCAATTGGATTACAAACTAGTCTGGCTGCATTTTGCTCGACCTCAAGAGTCCAACACAACTGATGACATTGAAAAGGTTGAGCCTAGCTCTCGAAAATGGCCTCCAAAGCTTGCTTCCTCAATGACTTACTTGCATAAAAATGGCATGAACTTCATAAATTCTTCATCATTTTGTTGTTTTGAACCTCCTTCCTTGCATAAAAATGGCATGAAATTCATAAATTCTTCATCATTCTGTTGTTCTGAACCTCCTTCCCTGCATAAAAACGGAATGAAATTCATAAATTCTTCATCATTATGTTGTTCTAAACCTCCTCTGGCAGTAAAAAACACCTGGTTTATATATATTTTTAGTAGGGGTCACATCCCAACTTCCTCCCAAAATCTAGCCTCAAATCAGGCTCCAGATCCTCCAATAATGGAAAAAATCCCATTAAAATCAGGTTAAAATAAAAAAAATCCAAATATGATAGTCCAAAACCCACTTTTGGAGAAACTCTCAGGCAAGCCCCTTTTCTCTAGACCCCTGGTTGTATGGAGGGCCATGTGGCCATGCACTAGGTCCTGAGGCCCTATTCCTCCACACTGGTCCTCTTCCCTTGGTCATGTGCGAGTGCCATATGGCCTCGGCTGGGCCAACCATATGCGCACCCCCCTTTTATCCCCTGGTTTGGCTCCTGGTTGAGTGGGAGGGATGACATCCATGCCTTGGTCGACAGGTTAGCCCCCCCTGATCATGGCTTATCCTCAACTACCCACCAACACCACAACAAAACTAAAATGTGCCCCTTGGTAGTTAAGGAACACCTAGTGGCTCAGATGGTTGGCACGGTTTGTGAAGTTGTTGGTGTGCCTGAAGGTTAGGGGTTTGAATCTATCAGAGGTGGAAGCAAAATTTTTACCCGGCCCTAATTGGCCTCATCCGGGGTGCCATGTGGTGCCATGTGATTGGGCCACATGTCACCCTGTGATTTTCCATCGTAAAGTCCAACCACGTCAAGTCACCCTGCCAACTCACCTGCACAGTCAACTTGTAGTACACCACGTAACTGCCACATGCCATCCTATCACTGGGCCACATCACTACCAACATGTCCTTCTATATTGCCACATGTCTGCACTAAGGTCTGTTAGGTCATTGTA
The DNA here is from genome assembly GCA_010110895.2 of Picea sitchensis. NCBI lineage: Eukaryota > Viridiplantae > Streptophyta > Pinopsida > Pinales > Pinaceae > Picea > Picea sitchensis. The sequence goes on along the minus strand of SNQJ01S0290667.1, from coordinate 3,970 downwards.
CAGACTGCCACATCAATGTCAATACATTCCAGTCATCTGCCACATCAGCTCCCGAAAATGCCAAAAATGTATGCCACGTGTCAGCCTTTGGTGCTGCCACGTCAACATGATGACATCATCATGATGTCATATTCCCTGTCATGCTGATGTACCAATGACGTCAATAGTACAAACTATTGACTGTTGACTTTTTGCCTCTTTGGAAAAAAATTCAGATCATGATAACTTTGCCATACATAGTCCATTTTCAAAAAAGAATATATTGTCGAAATTGGCACAACAAGCCCTATGCAATGGTGCTGGTTTCGACCAAATCTAGGAAATTTGAATTTTAGGCCTTTTTGGATTCATTTAGATCATGAGTGGTAGTGACAGTGAGTCTACACTTATATTTCAGGGTGACAGGACATGCCAAGGAAATGGGGTCATAGCCTCCTTCTGGTTGCTGCTGGAGAACTCAGGGAGTTGGTTCTTCCTTCAGGTTGGTACTAGAAAATCAAGGGGTTGTAGCCTCCTTATGGTTGGTGCCAAAGAATTCAGGGAGTTGTATCTTCCTTCAGGTTGGTGCCTGTAAATTAGGGGGTTGGTGTCTCCTTCTAGTTGGTGCTTGATAATTTGGAAGTTGGTGCTTCTTATGAATGTAGTCTTGATATATATATATATATACAAAAGCATTTCGTGGTTTTCTCCCATTTGGGTTTCCACGTAAATTCTGGTGTATTGTGTATCTAATGTGATATTGTTGAATTGTACTGCTTATGGTTATATGCTCATGATATTTTTAATGCAATATTAAATGATATATTGCTGATAAAGTTGAAGATTATATATTGTGATTGAAAGTGGTAAAAAGTGCTCATACTAATTTATTCCCCCTCTCATTATTCCAACAAGCCTATTCCTATTAGTATCCATGAGTCATTTTGGGTGCAAAAGAAGAGTCAAAAGATGAAACAAAGCTTGGGGGGCATGTCTCCAACCTTTGGACATCATGTTGGGAAGAAAACATGCCAATGGGTATCACCTAAGCATAGTTTCACTCTATGTTTCAAGCTCGTGTAAAAATGAAACAGACACCCCGAGCATAGTTTCACTCTCTGTTTCAAGCTCATGTAAAATTAGACATAAACATTGAGCACAATTTTATCCTATGTTTCAAGCTTGTGTAAAAATGAAAGCAACCCCGAGCACAATTTTATCCTTTGTTTCAAGCTTGTGTAAAAATGAAAGAAACCACGAGCACAATTCAGTCTTTGTTTCAAGCTCATGTAAAATGAAGCAAAAACCCCAAGAATACTTTATTTTTGGTTTCAAGATCATGTAAAAATGAAACCAACCCTAAACACAATTTTATCCTCTGTTTCAAGCTCATGTAAAAATGAAACCAACCTCGAGCACAATTTTAGTCTCTGTTTCAAGCTCGTTAAAAAATGAAACCAACCCCGAGCATAATTTATGTTTAGTTTCAAGCTCTCGTAAAAATGAAACCAACCCCGAGCACAGTTTATTTTCTAGTTCAAGCTCATGTAAAAATGAAACCAACCCTGAGCATGATTTTATTCTCTGTTTCAAGCTCGTGTAAAAATGAAACCAACCCTGAGTACAATTTCATTCTTTGTTTCAACATCGTTAAAAAATGAAGCAAACACTCCAAGCATAGTTTCATTTTCGGTTTCAAGCTCCTTTAAAAATGAAACCAACCCCGAGCATAGTTTCAATATAGGTTTCAAGCTCGTGTAAAAATGAAGGAGAAACCCCGAGCATAGTTTCATTCTCTGTTTCAAGCTCGTGTAAAAATGAAGCAGACACTTTGAGCAGAATTTCATTCTCTGTTTCAAGCTCCTTAAAAAATGAACTCTTTGGAGTCTCCTTTAAGCTCTTTTCAGACTCTCTAAACATGAAAGTATTGTCGAAAAAACTTGTTTCCTTTCACACTCGTTAAAAGGATTTGAAATGGTGTCTATTCGGTGTAAGTTTAACCCTTTTTTGGACCAGATGGAATAATTATGGAAAAATAATACTCTATTCAACCTCGACTAAAAGAGTTCTCCCTTGTATTTTTTTATACTTTTTCAGGCTTGGGAGGCTAAATTTACGAAGAAGAACAAATTTAGAGTCCTCTTTAAGTTCTTTTCATACTCTCTAAACGTGAAAATACCACAAGTTTATATTCTCTGGGCTCATAAAATTATATAGTGCATGACACATATGGGACCGAACCCCTCCTTATTTAGGTTCGTTAAACATGTGATGAGGGACTCATCGAAGATGAGCTATACCAAGCATATATTATCCTCCTCAAGCTTGTTAAAAAACAAAGAGGTACTAGTCGTTCATGGTAGGGGGGTAATTTGAGGGAAGTGGGTCAAGTTTTGGAAAACATTATGGCATTTGTTTGTTGTTGTCCTTGAACATGGCACCTTTTTGCACCTTGTATTATAGTTCGGTAATCTGCTTGTCTCCAAGTCATACCAATCCTATGAGTCATTATACTCCTTTGACTCACCAAAAGAGTGCCCTAGTCATTGTCGCACTATGTTTTGGTCTATCTCTCAATCAAGTCAATGCTGCCAAGTCTTTTGTCATGAATCAAAATGTTCAAGGGAAGTTTTAACCCAAATCAACCACTCTGCAGTATTACCAAATTTCATCCTCATGTGAGTTTCTGTTCATTTTATCCATCATCTTACATCACTTTCCTGTGTCAGTTTCATGTCGATGATGGGATACATCATGGTCCTACTTCGACGAGTCCATTCATGTTGACTTCAACACATTATCCGATAATTAGAGTTAGAAACTAAATGGTACCTTGGAACCTGCATGCCTCAATAACATGTTTCCTCACTTCCGATAATGGGTTTACATCATTGACCTCTGATCAAATGATTACACAAGTGTTTGACTTCAACTCATTTGTTCACATTCATTGGAATGTACTAGGGTACCTTAGGAGTCATTGTCATCATTGGTGATTTCCCTCACACTTGTTAACGCTATGAATCAATGATCGGTAATTAAGTGGTTTCTACCATGTTTGACATTAGGAAATCTATTCACATGGTTATATTCATACCATTGTAGGATCGAGACGAAGATCCTGGGGACTCCTTAGAAACTCATGCTACGATGGAGACTGTTTGAGTACTTAGAAGATTCCAGTATCATCATAATGCTGAAAATATCATTGATGTATATGTTTTCACATAGATCCACTTTGTATTGGTTCATGGCTATGTTTTGTCATACCGTAGCTCCATTGTGTATTCTTTTGTGGCTACAACCTGATCACTTCATGGAAGGTATAGATCCACATTGTATTTTGGTGGTGATATCCTGAGTTAGTACTTTCATGGATCCACAGTGTATTGGTCGATGACCATGCTTTGAGTCAAGTGTATTCCAAGCATGGGTATGCCTTCCTCGGGAATGATACATATATATTGTTTGATGGTTGTTTGCAGCTTCTGCCCGACTCTCCTATTCGAGCACCTTTTGCACATATATTTTCAAATTGTTTCGGCCATCAACTTTTCTTCCGACCTCACACTTTAGGGGGCATCTGTTACACACTTGTTTGTCACACTTAAGTGAGGGAGTGTTTGTCATGGTCCATAGACATGTTTGGGGAAAAAATTATCATATGAAGGTCAAAATACTATGTGCACATGTATTATTCATTTTTATTGAAAAAATAAAATTAATTTAGTGTGAGAATCCACCTCACATCTAGTTTCCTAATCTCAAGGAGAAGTTGAGAGTCTCAGGGATGGTTGAGATATTTTCTCAAACCAATAACCTAATTTGATGTATCTTGAGAGATATTTCCTCCCTAAAATCCTTTAGAGATATTTTCTCCCTAAAATCCTTGAGAGATATTTTCTCCCTAAAAATATTGGAGATCCCAATTTAGTGGATCTAGTGAGTGTTATTCTCCTTGGATTGTGAAGTTAGTTCTCAAATGAAAAAT
>SNQJ01S0290666.1:0-10771 GCA_010110895.2 Picea sitchensis | reverse complement strand
AAATAACTCTCTAGAGGTCGACACTTTGGGGGCATCGTCTATATATTTAAAATCAACATAGAAAAGTTAGTGTGTATAGAAAATATAAAAATCTCGATAAGAAATATAATTACTAAAACTCATGACATACTGATTATTACAGAGAATACATTAAATATTGAATCCTCTTACCAAGGGACGATATTCATAACCTCCTTCGGCGTGCCCCTTCTCCCTACAATTTTTTTGGGCTATTATTATTAAAAGTCTTTTATTTTGCAAGCCTCTGCANCATATAAAAGATTTTTGTTGAGCCTTCATAAAGAGGTTGACGTGACTTCTCGAGTAGAGGATCAACATCATGACTATCATCCTGGTTTTCCTCATCCATTGGAGAAAATGTGTCTTGGATCAATCTATGTATCTCATCTTCCCGATTTGAATCACTAATGTTATCTCCATCCATATCATCATTAATAACTTGATCAACAACTTCAATATTCTGATCTCGAAGTTCATCTCCATGTAAAGTAATATTTATGCTAGTACTTGGGAAATAACTCTCTAGAGGTCGACACTTTGGGGGCATCGTCTATATATTTAAAATAAACATAGAAAAGTTAGTGTGTATAGAAAATATAAAAATCCCGATAAGAAATATAATTACTAAAACTCATGACCTACTGATTATTACAGAGAATACATTAAATATTGAATCCTCTTACCAAGGGACGATATTCATAACCTCCTTCGGCGTGCCCCTTCTCCCTACAATTTTTTTGGGCTATTATTATTAAAAGTCTTTTATTTTGCAAGCCTCTGCAATAATAGCAAGGGAAATAACATTTTCCATCACCCCTCGCCTCTAATGCCTCTCTTAACCGAGCAAGTTTCCTGTCATTTTCGTTCATTGTGACAAATCCTTGTCCTAACAAGTAATTGTCTTACCTACACCATACCAAACATTAGGTTGTCAATTTTTTATATTTTGGATACTCCTTTCGATTATGATATGTTTATTTGCAGTGACCTACATCTTTATAATAAGGTTAACATCTTTATAATAAGGTGATCATATGTGTAGAGGATCAACATCATGATGACATAGATAACATCTTTATAATAAGGTCATATGTGTACAAATGTTTTCTTTATAAAATAATGACATATATACCTAACATAAGTTTAGGATTAGTGTCTATGTATCTTATTAGTCTCTGCTTCAATCAATATTTGTTGGTGTTATTTTGTCAGGTCTTAAAAATTAAAAGAGAGAAGAAAATGACAATCAATTACTATCATTTCATCGATCAGGGATGAGTTTCAAGAGCACTTCCATATCTTTATCAATGAAAAGAGAGAGAGATTATAGCTACAATTGAAGGGAAAAGGGTATGTGGATTCCATAAACCTAGAATATTACAAAATCCACATACTCTTTTCCATAGAATATACTAACTAGATCCAAAAACCAAAGACATGAAATATGGTACTACACATATTATAATATATTATCAAGGAAAAAACAAGCTAAATGAAATTTGGACATTTCAAAAAAAATTTACAAGTTAAATGAGTACATCAATAAAAAATAACATACTAACCTTGCAAGTTCAAAATCCAAGCTATGTAGATCGAGAATTGGATTTGTTTAACCGGTGGGTGATGGAAAAAAAAAAACCAGCTCAAACAAAATCCAAGAACAGTGTCACAACTATAGCAATTGTGTCACAAAGTCTCTTAAAGTCACGCATATATAGATAAAATAGTCAACTAGCCGTTAACACTGACCAATGAGATAGGCAAAATTTTCGTCACTATTGCCATGATAGTTAGTCGCTATAGCAATGAAAATCCCGACTACATTTAAATAAGATTTTCGTCAATATTGCGACGAAGTTTTGTGGCAATATCGACAAAAATCCCGCCCTGTTTAAAAAAAATATGAAACTAGTTGAAGCATGGAAATTTTTCGTGGAATAATCTACCCATATGTAGTAGTGGTTGTATTTCTGCTATGGTGACTCCACACATCAGAAAATCAGTTTGTAGGTGATTCCACTAGCATAAGAATCTAGAGATAAAGTTTTCATGGTGACTTCATTGTTCAAAGAGCTCATAGTATGAAGAGATTCTTGGCTTCAGAATGGCAAGCTTAGCTTTCGATCCGGGTACTTCATAAAACAAAATGACAAGGTTGGTGGTAGAGCTTGTTTCTCTTCAAAATTTCAGAAATTGGATTGATATGTCTCCTAATCATTATTGGTGTCGAGATATATGTTCTTCATTATTATCTTATTTGGATTCTTGTCATATCTTTAGTCAAGAGGATAAGTTAGAATGTTTACGGAAGCTTATTATGGAAATTGATATAGAACAAGAAACACAAAGGATATCCCAAGATTCATCTCCTTTTGAAGGATTTTATGACCAACAACAAAAATAGTATGAATTAAAGACAAATGAAGCACTATTAACTCATTTAGAACAATATAAAAGAGGGTATGAGGCTGCAATGGCTCACTGTTACAAGCATTATGATCTCAGGCCCAAGGTTGGTAGTCCAAAGTTCATCCTGCCAATAGAAAATGAATCTTTAGTCAGTAAACATTCCTCATGTCGAAATAAAGATGTTGTTCAAAAAACAATTTATGACATAGACAATGTGAACAGTCAAAAATAACCATTTAAAGATGATCTCATTGTTTTTTCTGCTCTCAAGGATCCTTTTGCAACTCTGCTGAAATATTCAATTGAAATGAGCTATGTAACGTTTGAACATAAGGACAGTTTCAAATGGTGGAACTACTTTTCATATTTCAGTTTTGAATTTATGATTGGAGGAGCTGAAAGCAAGCTAGAGTCAGGAAACCATTTTCTTGATTGGATTCATTGGAAATATGAGATTACTTGATTTGGCATTTGTGCTTAGTAAAGTAGGGTAGGTAGGAGTATGAATAATCTTGGTTCTACAAGCATTTCTTTCAGCAATCTACAGTTTTCATTTTCAGTAGTCTCCAAATTTCAGTTTGGAGCATATACAGTTTTGGATTTTTAGTGGATGCAGGTTACAAGTTACAGTTGGAAAGTTGAGTTTGGGAGAAGCCCAATGGATAGGAACCTAGTCTATTATTCTTTGCTACCTCACAGAGAGGATAGCATCCCCATTGGAGCCAATTGTTAGCACCATGATTTTCATATCTAAGGTTGGAGGTTTGTCAGCAGTTTGTAAAATCATGCATGTTAGCACCAATATTGTTTTTATGCCTGGCATCATCTAACATCTCCAAGGGTTAGTTTGAAAAGGAAGCTTATCATTTATTATTTCCCTTTCCATTTTCAATTGTGCACTACAAAATTTTATACGCGTTGTGCAGAGGAATTCGTCGCGCAGAGGATGATGTCATGCAAAGGATGTTGTCGCACATAGGATGTTGTCATGTAGAGGATGTTGTCATGCATAGGATGTTGTTGCGCAGAGGATGTTTTTGCGCATAGGATGTTGTTGCGCAGAGGATGTTGTCACGTAGAGGATTTTCCTGCACACAGGCTACAGGGCGTGTTGCACAAACAATTGGTTTAATGGTCAACTTCAAGATCACTTTATGACCAACTGGAGAGGAATTTTCAAAATTCCCGAGAGTTTTTTATTGAGGAAAAATCAGATAATAAAAACCTCTCAAAGATTTTAAAAACATTTCATATTTTGGGAGATTCAAAGGAATATTTGATCCCTATTTTTCAGCTTTCATGATTTCATGTCCGAGACATGTTTTTGCGACACGTATTCCGGCCCGTTGGAGATGAATTTCAAGAAACCAAGAGAGGTTTTTCTTTATGGAGAGATTACCTACAAAAAACTCTCTCATTTTTTAAAAAAGTATTTTTATTTGGGATATATGATGCCATATTTGACCCTAAGTTTCCCAGTTTGTTGCACAAGCTGCTGCGTTTTTATTGTAGGTTATTGTTGCGTAGCAGTCTTGTTGTGCAAGGGTGATAGAGTGTCCAGTAGTGTGCATGATTAATCATAACAACCATATCATCTAATTTTTATCACGATCAATGATTGTAAAGAATATTTCGGTTACGATTATGATTTGGCAAAGTCGGGTTTTCTATTTTTAGTAAATCCGTTGAAGTTATTGTTCTCTTTCAAAGAAATCAGATCCATGATTCTAGGACGGAGTAGTTCGAAACTATCAGCCAAGGGTGACATTATTTTTCTATATATGGGGATCACTTTCATGCAAATGAGGTTGGGACTGGTGGGAGAGAGGCCTTCCTTGGTAGCTGGAAAACTTTGTAATTTATCATGAATTTTAATACAAGCAAATAATGTTTTGATAGTAGATATTCATCACGGTGTCCCCTTTCAGTGTCTTTTCCCCAATTCACATCCATTTCACTTATGTTCTTTCTTCTAAGCATAGTTAATAGAAAATGATCGGAATTCATCCTTAATAGATGATCCCTTCATATAGTTAACGATGGTGTCATGTTTCAATGATTGCACGTCCAAAATTCACCCTTTGTTAGGTGCTTTGTTCATTGTAGTAAGCCTTTATGTCATTTCTTCTAGAGCTGCAATTTTGAATTCATCCTTATTAGATTCTCTCATTCGTAATGGGATTTTATTATTTTTTTCTTTCCATGATCTGAATACTATTTATTGTTGAAAATGTGTGCTTATTTTTCCTCTGTTCCCTCAGAAATATGTCATTGTGTTAATATTCACATATATCTCATAATTTGACTCCATTTCCCAATGGTTTCTTCCTTAAGCTTGTCCTACCAATCCTTTTAAAACAAAAACAAACCTATCATATTACAGAATATGACCTTTGTGTGTTTATTGATGAATCCTTCGAGTTATTACCAGTCATTAGACATCTGTGAGAACCCTCTATGGTTGTATAGGTCATAATACAATCTAAATTCGGTTTGCAGGTTACCTCTATCATTTGTTTTCTCAACCAAACAAATTTACTGAGTGATAACACAATGACCAATGATGAAATGTCGACTGTTGGGTTCAAGGTTACCTACCAATGAGGAAAGTAGGACCACGGTGTGCAATAGGACTACAACTTCATGTGATTCTAAGACAAACTGAGGGTATGTCCAACATGCAAATTCAAGAGTTCTGAGTAATGGTCGACACAGGTTGATAGACATCCTTTGAACAAGAGCATGAGACATTTGGAAGACTTTGGCAGCATAGACTCAATGATGAAACCGTGAGATGCAGAAGGAATCAATCAAACTCTCCATAGGGACTGGAAGAGTAACCAGTCGGGGGATTAAACTCTATGTAATGAGCTCAACTTCCTAAGGCAATGCTAAACCCAAAATTATGATGACAAGTGGACTCAAAAATTGTGTGCTTAGTTCAAAGGTGACACGACTGCTACCAATATAAGATAATACTCTCATCCTGCCTGTATTTTTTTGTTTTTTCATAGTCAAATGAATGTTATGATGCAGAAGAGGAAATGAGTGTCACAAGTAAGAAAAACTAGTTCCAGCAGTGGAACATATCTATGCTCAATGCAAGGAGGTGCATGCGGGAAATGGACACTTGGGGGAATGTTCCCTCCTGGGTATAGGGTGTCAAGCTGGGAAGGATATAAACAAGGCTTTATTTGGTTGAGGATGAAAAACTGTTGAGGCAAATAGTTTGTAACGCAAAGCAAGAACCGACAATAGGCTCAATACTACAAGCAAGGGCATGAGATGCAATCACAAATTAACTCCAAAAAATGTCATTTTTCGTAATCTTAGTCTACTTGGTTTGAAAAAGGGATAAGCTTGCACCAAATAGATGTCCTTTCAAATCAAATTTACGAGTGTGAAAGAGACAAGTTCACTCAACAATATTTTCTCTTTTTGAAGACGAGTCGGAAAAGAGCTTAACTAAGACTCACAATCTTTAAAATCCAATTAATGAGTATGAAAGAGACAAATTCACTCGGAAATATTTTCACTCTTTTAGACGAGTCAGAAAAGAGATTAAATAAGACTCTTTGAGAATTTTCTAGGTGGCATGTCATGGGGGAGGCCAAGGCTCCTGCATAGGATTTCTGTGAAAGGTCAACATATTACGAATAGCTGACACAAGCTTGGGAAAACCTAAAGCTCTCCAAGTCGAGGAGGGTAAAGTGCTAGTGGAGGTTACCTTCTCCATGATATATTGAATAACATATCTTACTTGAAAGGATGTAGGAGGAGGCATTGAATACCCCACAAGACCATCTCGGTCAAAGGGAACATCTCCAGGACTTGAAGGGAGAGTACTCAGGGAGAGTGAAAATCTCTCTTGTTCAGAAGGTGCAGTACTAGAAATGCTAATGACAAGGCTAGAGGATGCATCTCCCTCTAAAAGGAGAGTTGGATTGAACAGATATTGCACCAGTGGGACCACTTCTTCAACCGTGGGTTGAATAGGATGCGTGGAAAAAAGGATAGGAGACACATCACCCTAAAAAATGGGGGTGTGGTCAGGTGATGATTGGATCGACATGAATGTTGTGTCAATAAAAGGAGAAACAAAATGTGGGGAAACCACAAATGACTCAGAACCCGAAGGGCCCCCAAGTGAGAACCACACTTCTGGTATCCCAACAGTAGTAGGACACAAATGAGTAAGGTGATATCCTTCGCAAGTCCTGCAATGGAACTTGGGCTTGCATCTGACACGTCTAGGCTTCTTAATCATATGAATTCCCCCAACGTCATTTACAATGGCTAGGGACATACTCTCATCTTGACTGGCAGAGGATGGAGACTCATCTCCCACATGATGTACAGTGGTAGGAGACCTCATGTCGAGATGAATCATGGAGACTAGAGTGATGCCCCTAGCATGACTAGCAGCGGTTGGTTGTGGGTCTTCAACATGATTTGCAAAGGTCGTTGACCAATATCCAACATGAATAGAAGCAGTTGGTGATGGAAATCCAATATGAATGGAAGTGACTGGACTGGTGGCAGTGGTGAGATGTGGCATTTGAGACCAAGGTCTCGAGAAAGATTGGTTTTGAGACATTGAATACTAGGCAAGGTCCTGGTTTACACCCTGTCTCTGTCTGGAGAGGTAGTATCCTCCGCCTAATTGATCCATAGAGGCTTGTACAGGCATCATCAATGAAACCGATGTCTCCGAAGAGACAAAAGTATGATAAGGATTATTCAAGTGAGGATATATATTTCCCCCATGTGAAAGGGTTCCATGAAGAGGGTATCATGTACCATAAAAACAGTTCCCTCTGTATGAAATACCTGAGGATATATGTGGACCTTCCATGGGAAAATTGTTTGTAGGAACTGGCATGGCAGATGAAGGATACATATATGGGGTGTAATAAGTAGAATAACCACCCATTTGAGTACTGGCTCCTGAAAAAACATGTCTAGGACTAGATCTGTAAGAGGGGAGGTTCCAACCTCCCATGGTGAGAGTTGGTTGAGGGACGTGACTGCTATCAAATGAAGACATAGATGGCGGGGCCATGATGCCCCCAGATCCAAAACTAGGATTCATATAAGTGGGCCAGGGAGAGGATGGAAATGGCGAAGGCATGTTTTTCATATCAACAGGGAAATGATTAGAGACCCAAGGCATGGACTGAGTGTCATAATTCTACATACCATTATGAAAAGAAAACATATTCATCCCCATGAAATGAGTGAACTTCATGGGGATGGGTAGTGGTAAATGAGGGAGCCACGAGAACTCCACTATCCATGATAATGACAACTCAAGGCATGGTATAAAATCTCTAAGGTCTACTAATAATCAAAGAGAACACCAAAAATAATCAAACGACCAATATGAACACAAACATGATAAAGTGGATGAAAGGGACCTCCCTCTCTAAAGAAGGTATGACTTTCCCAAGAAGGGCCTCAGACTCCGCTGCTAAATATTGGAGGAAACAAAATTAGTTATAAGGGCCCTCGTGGGCTTAACAACTACTCGATTAGATCCCTTGGAGAGGTAGTCCTCCATAAAGGTTGTGTTTTGTTTGACCCTTATCTGACCTAAGATACCTGCAGAATAAACCCTACAAGTAACTTATGTGGTACCTAAGTCAAGCAACTAATCAACCACGATATAAACAATGCATAGGCGAACAGTCGTAAGTCGGGTCCACCGTATGGGAAGGGTAGAAAATCCCAAAACCTTGGAAGCACCGCCTCTCATGAAGGTAAGGGCACTAGCAAGATCCACATATACGAATAGATCCCCAGAAATATATCTGAAGCTAAGAAGGTATCAGGGGGATATCCCTTCAACCAAACTCATGCGACCTTGTGCTTAACTTTGGTGTAAACGGAGCCTCCCGATATTACCGATTATACAATGGATTTATCCACTCCCTTAGTCAAACACATATGTTGATTTAATAGCCTTGGAGAAGTTTACTCACAAAATCCTATTCCAAGGCTCTAAATCCTAAGCTAGTTTGTCCACCCTAGAAAATAAAATCGTTACTAATCAATTTTAAATTATAGCATTACTTTTAATGGCCTTGCTTATTCAAAAGGTGCGGTCGTGAAACTAGTGATGTTATGACTCAACAAGTAAAATAAATGAATATGAATACAATGCAAATTCCTAACTTCAATTTCCAATAAATGACATGCTTTTCAAAAATCAAATTCTCAATTTAGTTCTACAATTCTAAATAAAATGCAATATTTCTTTACATGCACTAAGATAAATGATAAAGACTCAAAAGATCAAAATTCTAACAATGTAAAATTCCTAATATTTTTGTATTTTCAATATGAAAATGAAAGGATTGAACAACAAATTGATATAAAGACTCTACTATGTGTAAAAAAAGACAAACCAAGTAGGATATCAAGAAGAAAAACACCCAGACTAAGATGCAAGGTCAATCAAATGAAGAAGATGATGAGAAAGGCACCGCCCAAGAATTAAACCAAAGACAACTTTCCTGTCACTCCACAGACACTTAACAGACTCAACAGAAACCCAAGAAGACTCGGGAATCATCAAAACCTACCCAACAACCACCAAACCCAGTAACCAAGCAACAAAGGTTGATCTACACGTTTGTTCAAGGGAAAAGCACATATATACGTAGCTTGCAGAAGTACAACATGTGTATGTATGCGAATGTCAAGCAAAAACCCGCATATACGTGTCAAAACACAACCAGGCTAAGGAAAAGGCTAAGAAACTTGGACTAAGAGTGCACACAGGATTTCAAGAAATCATACGACAAGAAACTCAATATAAATGAGAGCAATATAAGGTGAAAAACACTGCTAACCCCAAAAAAGAAGATTCTCTCCCCAGTGGAGTTGCCAATTCTGTTTCGAGGAAAATCTCTCTATGGCTAGGGGTAAACCACAATAGATGAAAATTACAGTAGAAATCAACTCTAATATCAAGTATACTATATAAAAAAATATGCTAGCAAGACAAGATAAAAGGCCTACCTCATCAATACATTTGATGAAGTCCACCATTGAGCACTTGACCCAAAGCAATATACCTGCAACTAGTCCTCAACAACCAAGCAACGCAAGCATATGGTGATAATAGATAATGTTAGCACATTCAATAGAATAATCCATCAATATTCATAACAAATACGTCCATGGAATAACAATTCAAATATTCGCAAGATATTAATTGGACGAGAAAATAGTATTTCTATTAAGATGTAATCAACATAAGTGAATGAGTTACAAACTTCTGTGTCGGCACAGTTCGGAACCGAGAAACTAAGTTCCTTCCAACTGGGCCTTGACCACTTCAATCCAACACCAAAGGCAAGCTCATATAAGAGAGACAATGAGGTTCTCAATCAATAAGGGAAGAGCTCAAGGGTTGAACAATGTGTTCAGACTTAAAGGACAAAGGGATGTAGACTCAATGTGAAGTGAATAATTTCTCTAGAGTAACTTTTCTCTCAAAGTTGAATTATTTCTCCTCTTTTCCATAGCTTCATTTTGGCCCATTTATAGCCTTCAAGTGGAACTAAATGGCCGAGTTGGAACATTTCTAGTATATGGAAGGTCGAGTATCATTGATCTCGTGATGTGATAGGGAAACCCGACACCATTTTTTAATTTTCGACACAAATCTCGATGTGCACGGGTTGTAGTGGTGAAACCTATGTATACGCATGTTGTAATATAGGCAGGGCACGTATATGTGGAAAAATCATGTTTTTAGTTCAGGTATTTGCAAAAGGGGACTTCAAGTCTGCATAGGGAAATGGAAAAAGTCCCATAGTGCAAGATCACATGAGGTGAGGAAAATCTTTCTACACCAAGGACTATGGCTAAGAGAGAGGGGTAACACAATGAGAACAAGGAAAGATACACTAGTGTGATACTCCAAATCAAAGGAAGTTTGTGCGTAGAAGAAAATATCCATCATCTCAGTCTAGTAGAAGAATACCCTACTTAGATCAAAATCTACGTCAAACCCATGACCCTGTGTGAACTGAGGTAAGATCCATAAAATTTTAAATTATAGTTAGTGAAGGAAATAGAGATAGTAGAAAAAGTAGTCAGAGTAGTGGGATTAGTACACCGAGTCAGAATCAGTTAGGTTTATCAGGAAAGAATACCGTGTAGAACATGATGGAAGGAGTATATCCTACTTTAAGAGTTCATGTCTTTCATGGAGCGGGGATAGAGGATCCATAATAACATTTTTTCATTTGTGAAAGAATATGGAGTGTAAAGAATGTCCAATATGATGATGCAAATATTGCAATGTTGGAAACAAAATTCAGATATCACA
>SNQJ01S0290665.1:0-10771 GCA_010110895.2 Picea sitchensis | reverse complement strand
TTTTCAATCGGAATCATCTTGTAATTGTGAATTCATATGGTGTATAAGGAGGTTTCCCCCTCGAAAAGGATTATTATCTGAATTTGTCTCTTTGTCAAGGCGTTGAGTACTTATTCTGAGGTTTTTATGCTATTTTGATATTTGGTTCTTAACATACAGGATACCAGAGGTAGCCCTGACTACTATACTGACAAAACAATGTCGCAAAGTAATCTCTCATACTGAAAAGTTTAGCCTTTTCAAAACCTGGTCAGAAGAGAAGGACATTTCAATCACTACAACCTCGTCCCAAGACCCTTCTATCCAGCAGAAGCAAATCGACAATATTATAGAAGAGCACCAAGATGTTCCTACTGCACCTAAGGGGGTGCCTCCACACTGCCCAGTCAAACCAAGTTATGATAAATACCTTCATGTTCCTCATGCTGCATATTCACCAAAAGAATCCTCCCAGATTCTGACAGATCATACAGCCATATTGGTTAAATAGATCCAACCCCTCCAACAACAGGTTCATAAAATCCTTCAACAAGCTAAGCAAGACAACTTCTTCAGCAAGGCAAACAACCCACCAAGGTTCAAATTTAGCAAAAGATTCCCTAGGGAATTCATGCAATGGATACCATTTCTTCCTAACATGAGAGGATTGATCCAAGTGGAAATTTGTGGCCACTCACCTATTCCAATAGCTCAAAATAAGGGTTTCCACCTTGGCAGTTTTTCTACAACTTTTCAGGTCCTAAATTTCTAGGGTCATTTTGAGGCCCTAAACAACATTTTTTGGGCTTGCCACAATCACACTGTTGGATTTAGTTAGAATGTGATGGGAAAATGTGTAGTCCTCATATAGACCTTTCAAACGAGCTATCGTGCGCCCCAAACGGAGATCGTATGCAAACGTTACGCCCTTGGGAAGTTGACATACCAACTACCCCCATCGAGGCTCACAAACCTTTTGGTGTTTCATCTTCTGGGGTTATGGTTTTGGATTTTCTTTATATTAAAATGCCTCTAGAGCCTCATTGAAAACATCATCATATTCTTGTGAATGAGTGTAGCCATCACATCTCTTCTCAGACATAAGTTGCCACCATTCTAGCAAGTCATTCACTCTGTAATTTTACAGTTTTTGTACATTGATCTCATTAATAAATAAAAATGTGCATTGTTGTATCGTTGTGTTTATTTCAATATATATGTATATTTCATTGTTATATCTCTGCCTTCATTTAGTTCTCAAAATAATCTAGATCACCTTCACATGCAACAGTGAAACCCCCATATTGAGGCAAACATAATCACTAATCTCTAAAAAAAATTGTTAGAAAATGTACTCGGTAAATTAGGCTTCCCAAAAACATTTGGTACTTTCTATTTATGGAGTCAATTTGAGTCAACCATCATTAAACCTACCTCATCTCTTAGCTAAAAGTATACCACGTGTTTCTTTGGAGTACCACGATTGTGAACCCACAACACTTGTAATAGAGAATCACTTTGATCCTTAAACCTTATAGCATTACCGTATCAAACCCATGACACTTAGTCAACATGTGTAATGTCATGGTCTCGTACAATGAGGACCCTCCAACAGCTGACCTAACTCTCACATATACCTTGAGGTCTCTCCCTTGCTTATTTATACCTTTGAATGCTTCTTTATAAAGTCTCTTGAACTCTTATATTCTATCTTTGAAAAAAACATGATTTATAGGTACACTCTTAGATTAATGATCTTATTCCACATCCCTCATGCCCTCGGGTTTCTTACACTTGTCATCTTTATAACCTCTACAAGGATCTCTTATGGCTAGATAGGTTCCAACCTTGCAAGTTAGATTGATTTGGCTTAGGGAACATTCAATGGCTCAATTCCATTCATACCTTGGACATTTCAACCTTATAACCTCAAGGGAGGCTCCATCATAGTTGGGGAAAGGGAGATATCATTGATACTAAGGGGGGGCAATGGGTATTATCTAGGTCAATGTTAGATGCCAAACTCAAAAAAGTTTGGAGGATTACATCAAAAGAGAAAACATGGTTTTATTGATTAAAGTTTATTTAGAAAATATACCTGGAATGAAAAAAATGCCTACTATGTTGCATCTCTGATTCATGGAGACCATCATTTAAAATACTTAGGCACTCCCAAACTCAAATGTTTATTCAGTGGAAAAAATGAATCTCTCTAGTATTTGTTTTGATATTGTAAGTATGTCAAGTCTACTTGGAAGTTGGAATGGGATTATAATCTTTTCCATCTTTCCCTTCCATGTAGAATTACCTAAAAATCAATCCTTTTGAGAGATCCTTTCCCTTCATCCATGGAATTTCACACAACCTTGTTATGGATTAAAATTGATATTTGATATCATCTTGAAAACATGAAATAAATATGTTTCAACAAATGCATAACTTACAACACATATTTATTTAGCACAAAGGATATCAAATATGTTTATATATAGATATATATATATGAGTGGATGAGGAAGGTGGAGATGGAAGTAATGCATCTCCATACGTTGATGGATCCCTAGACTAGTGCACCACATGGCATAAGCAAAGTGCATTGCGAGAACTCTCTCGCTCACTTTGGACACTCTAAATCTTTAAGCAATCAATGATATAAACACAATTTAGACCGAGCGATGAGAGAGCATAAATAAAGGTGAAGGAGTTGTCCCCCTAATGGGATCCCGTTGTGGTCAATCTTGAGCTCGTAGATAAGGGATGGGAGCCTCTTCCATATGATAAAATCATCCTCTCACATTGGGTTTGGATCCAAAAACATCTTGATATTCCCATGACTCTTTAATTTTGATTCTTGACGTGGTTATTTTTTATCATTTAAGTTGACTTTGCCTCACCTATTAACTCGTGGCCATTGTTATCACGACCAATTTTTTAATAAATTCGTGTAATTTCACTTTGCATATTGAAAAAGATCATGAAACATTTTATTAAAAACAAATAAGCTAATAACATTTAATAATATTATAAAACATGTATTTTCCCTTCCATTTTGTCAGATTGTGTGTGTGCATATTCTATGCCACTGAGATGGTAGGTTGAGTGAGTGAGTGCAAGTGACTCTTCCCTTGTGTTGTTTGTTACATATCACATGCAACAAGATAATACAATACAATATACAAATAATTACAATCACTATTATGATTATGATTAGAATCTTGTAAATGAATATATATATATATATATATATATATATATATAATTAGTCTATTCTAGTTTTGTTTGCGAAAGAACATAGATGTATAGAAGATCATAAGTTAGGGATGTCGCTTATATGGTACATAATTTTCTTAGCATGTGAGAGGTACATTGATCGATACTGGAATCTCCACACCTATTCTATTAAATATGACATTTTGAAACCACTTTTTAAAACAAAAATGAGGCATCATTTAATATCAAACTCATACAAAGTGGGCATTAGAGCACAATTAATGGCTTCATGAATTATTGAACTTTGATCATTAAATTAATGCAATACAATATTGGTGATTGAAACAATTATTGAGTGCAACCAATCCTTTAATAGGACTTGTGGATTTAGGATACCAAACTTCCAAGAAAGGTTTCCTGGAATTAGACTTTGCACTTTTTATAGGGTAACTTTGTCAACTATGATAAGATTAAACTCTATGAAATATTTTTAAATTTTCCCAATCATTTTAGTCTTTTCTCTACCTATATGAGTTTTAAAGGAAGATAATATGTTTTTTGAATAGCCTCTTAGCAAAGACCCAAGCATCATCTCCTAATGACTTATTATTCTGCAATACCATATATTATCACCATAAGCAATGATCATTAGAGAAAATCTATACTCTTAGATAGTCACTCTTTAAGACCAACTTACAGTTCTTGGCCTCCCATGCTCCCCAAATGATCTTCACCACAAAGGTCCCTTTCAATTTAAAAACGACTAGATTGATCCAGAGGGTCTGCAAATTTAGATTGATATAGGCCTTGCAACCATACATGGCTCCCCAAGTGATAAATTTCATCTACAAGCTTTATTAGACTCCTTAGGTGATACATTTCCTATATAATATTTTCTAGACTCCTTGGTATTTAATGGCTCTAATGACCCATTTGACACATAAGTCTTACACCTACATTATAGTGGAAAGAATCGTGTTCCTCCTTTATCTCTAGGAGTTTAACATAAACCGTAATTTCCCCTATGAAATCCTTTTTTTTCCATTAGAGATCACCCACAAAATGTTCTAAGAATCATTTCCATCTGCAAATAGCCTCGAGTTGAAGGAACCCAACATGAAGAGTATTATATATGGGTGGCAGCCAAAAATTTAGTACAACATATTTTGAACCTAATGGAAAGGGACATAGGTTGAACAATCCATTTGGAAATCTTCTTGGATACAGGCTCCCCAAGTGATAAATTTCCTCTACAATATTTATTAGACTCCTTAGGTGATGTATTTCCTCTATAATCTTTTCTAGACTCCTTGGTATTTAATGGCTCTAATGACCCATTTGACACATAAGGATTACACCTACATTCTAGTGGCAAGAATCTCGTTCCTCCTTTATCTCTAGGAGTTTAACATAAACCCTAATTTCCCTTATGAAGCCTTTTTTTCCATTAGAGATCACCCACAAAAAGTTCTAAGAATCATTTCCATCTGCAAATAGCCTCAAGTTGAAGGGACCCAACATGAAGAGTATTATATATGGGTGGCAGACAAAACTTTGGTACAACATATTTTGAACCTAATGGCAATGGGCATAGGTTGAACAATCCATTTGGAAATCTTATTTGACACACTCTCTAAAACTGCATCCAAAATATATCTTACGGGTGGCATGGAAGGAAAAAGCAATCCCCAAAAATTTAAACATCTAGAACAGGCTAAATCTAGGCCCATCCTTGCCCCGTAATCTAGTCCAATGCTTCCTTTTGGTTAATGTGAAAGCAAAGAGTCTTAGCCATTTGTAGTTTGGATCTCCATACTTCACAAAATATTTTCATGCATTGTATTGTATTATCCAACATCTCCTTTTATTTCATAATCATCAAGAAAGAATCATTTTCAAAATGGCCATTCATTAGTTATCCCTCATCAAGTTTGAGGACAAGGATACATTTTATAAGGCCATGCGCCATTATTTTTTGTAAAAGATATCTAACAGCCTATGATGCCATTACATATAGGGAACTTAGTATAAGAAGGGATGAAAGTTTCCATTGCTTTGACAAAGAAGGGTCTAAACCCAAAATCCTTAAGCATGGAAATATTAATGAAGAGCCATTTGACTCTATCATAGGCATTTTCAAAGTTAATATTGATGAAGAGGACTTGAATTCCTGCCTCCCAACCCACTTCATTCCTTATTAAATTGCAATGGAATTTTCTAGAATAAATATTTCCCTAATTAATCTAGTTTGTTCAACCTTGGTGACTTTAGGCACGATGTAATACAACCCCAAGGTCGAGGCCTTGGATATAATTTTACAAGCCACATTTAGCAGGGTTATTGGATGCCAACTTTTGATGAGCTCATGATCGCTAGGTTTTAGAATGAATTTAAAGATCCCCTTATTGATGTTGTATCCTAATTTCACATGGGTCTAAATAACTTCTTTATACACTTGGAGTAGATTAGGGCCACACAATTCCATGTGGCTTTGTAAAAAACTCTTATGGGTATCCATCAAGTCCAAGAAATTTTCATTGACCATTTCCTTTAGAGCAATGATCAATTAGTCCAAAGCCAACTCTTAGTTACACATTCTCCAAAGTGCATTTGTCGACATTTGGAGGACTATATCATTACAAGTTTTCATGCTCACCCTTATTTTGTATGTAAATCCTTAAGTTTGAAAGACCATTTTGTAATGATTGACAAACTCATTTTCAATGTTGGACTACCCTCTTATTCTAACTTCTATAATCTTAAGGGTTTTGATATACTCAATCACCTTCTTAGAGTCTAGGGATTTGAAGAATGCCTTAGTAATCCTGTAATCCTTTTTGAGCCCATGAAGACAAGCCCAACTTTAGGAATCCTTAGCTCTATAAGTTTCTTCACCTTTTAGGAAATGTGTTAGCATGGTTGTTATAGAGTGAAATTATGTATTCAAGGGGATAAATTACAACATTATTGAGACCTACTCCATTTCTTCTGTAACAAACTTATTCTTCTTGTAATGGTCGTGTCTTGGTTACCATGCCCCCATAGAAAAGTCAAGACACATTGAATGCATATTCCTACCATAAAATCCAACTCCTATCTCCTCTAGTTTGAGGCGTTATATTCCAAATTCTTTTGCTAGCTTCTATGCAAGGAGAATGCTTTAGATTGTACATGTTCAACATAAATCCTAGATTCATGACTCTAGATTCAATTATACCCCGAGAGATGGACATAATGATGGATTGGTGGTGAGAAAGGAGAAAGCGTAATCTCCCCTACAACTTGGACTAGTGTTCTACCTTCAGACTTGAGAAATTTTTATCTTTTTCTTTGTGAGAGCATGGCTCTATCTGGCCTTTTCAACACTATCTTGTCACCTTTATAGAAATTAGATCAAGTGTACCATAACTCAAGAGAATATTTTTGATGAAATTTGTTGGGGTCATAAAGGAAAAGCTTGGCCTTAAGGAAATTGAAATCCAACTATCCTTTTAGTGCCATGTAGGATGACAACAATCCCTTCTTGTCATGTTGGGATTTGACATTGTTGAAATCACCACAAGATAAATTCTCCATGATCTTCTTGACCAACCAATTCAATAAAGAAACTCTTTTCTCTACATCATTGGGGGCATACATTTTGTCAAGGCCAAGCACATGACCTTCAAAATCAAATAGGGTCCATAAAAGATCGGTTGATGGATTAGTATGGTATTGGACAGTAACATATGTCTACTTTGGAGAAATTAGTGTTGTAGCTCCACCTTTACCTTCAACATAATTATTATAAAAGGAAACAAAACTCGACTAGATTACTTGAAAGGCCTAACTTAAGTATAAACTAGTTTCTTTAAATTATTGTGAGCAATGAACATCAATATTAGGGACAAAATTTCTAATTTTTTGAAACATGGATTTGCGACAAGTCTCTATGAGACTCGTACATTCCATGTTATTGCCTTTATTGTGAAATTTCTATGTGGTAATCTATCATCTCCTTACCTTCATGTCCTTCCAGGGCATTGAAAGCGTTTGAAGAGGTGAAATTTTGCATCTTAGGCAAAAAAAAATAATTTAAAATCTAATCCTTCAACCTATTATGAAGGTCTTCACCGTCGGGGGTTGTTTGCAAAGTATTTAGCCATGGGAATGGAGACTAGGACCGACAACCCCCATCACCTATGGGTTAAAGAGTTTTGAGAAAATATGAGGGTATCTAATCACCATAGAGATTGAAGGCTTATTATGGGCTAGGCTAGGGATAACCTAAGGAGCCAATTCAATATTTTGAGCCTCAAGGGTTAGTTAGGGTTTATGAAATTGTTTTTGTCTTCCTTACCACTTTTTTCTAAGCTTCATTGTTAATTTAGAGTGCAAACTAATAAATCTAATATGGAGCTTCAACAGTGTTAGGGAAATTCTTTTTTTACAACAAAGGACAATCTTTAATCCTACATTGTGGGCTTTAGCACCCTAAACAAGTGTTATAGATATTGATGAAACACACTTGCTAAATTTTTATTACTCTCCCTCCTAACCAAATATACTCTGCCTTTTTCAAAAATATACATGACTCACTTAAATTCTTTTGAAATATCAACTTGAGGCAAACCCTCTTTTGTGAGAATGGTTTAAGGAACCAAATATGTTAGTGGTAGATAAAATTTCCAATTTGCACTAAAATTTGTTTTAGGAAATTCCAATATTGTAGGGGAGCCTTGGGAATTCAACACAAAATTGACAATACAACTAAGAGGCTTCCTCAATGGGGAAATCTTCATGTCATTCAAGAAACAGGAGTGAAGTATGCCAACACATCCAAGGGATGCAAGTAATCACTTCATGGCAATGGATTTCTTTCTTAAAATAAAATTGAAAAAATCCCTTAGTTAGGCTTTGGATGGTTGCACAAATCCACCCATGAGGTCCTTAGGCTTCCTTGGCCTAAGCTTTGATCAAAACCTCTAGTGGGATATGACCCACAAAATACCCACCAATCTTTGTTTTTCATTTTATCGCAAACCATAACATATTCAAAGTCTTGAATATCAATGGGAATTTCATTTTGAGGGATATCAACACCTCATGTACCACCTTCTACAAGGCCTTGGGAGGAATCATTATGTATAATACCTTATTCATTGATTCCATTCATAATTTCCAAAATAGTGTTATCACATTGTAAGATGACCATTTAAGCACCCCCTTGTGGTGTTATAACAACCACATAATTTCATATGCTCTAGCTAGTGCAAACTCCATGCTAATCAAAGAATAGGCATTTACTTTAACCTTCAAACCTAGATCTTGGTGTGTTATGGAATCACACCAAAACCTTAGCCTCATATGTGCCATGTTAATAATTGTTTCATTTTGGACAGAATCAACTTGAGGTTGTTTCATTTTGGATGGAATCAACTTGAGGTTGGCTCCAAAACAATGTCATCACACTGTTAGGTAACCATTTAAGCACCCCTCGTCCATTGGATGTAGCTTGGGTGGTTGGGAGGAATGGTTGTTATCCTCCCCACCCAGGTTCAATTCCTTGTAAGTGACATGTGATACCCTTAATGGATCTATAAGATACTCTTGTTATTGAGTATGTTACTCATGTTCTTGAGCAATCAATATCCCACCAATCTTAGCCTCCCCATGTTCTCTCATAAATTTCAGAAAAGTTTTTCGTGAACATAGCGAGCTATTAGTCTTCGTGTCGTGAACTACATATAAAAAATAAAATAAAAAAACATTTAAACACCCCCTTGATGTTATAACAACTACAAAATGTCACAAGCTCTAATCTATGCAAACTCCACGCTAATCAAAAACTAAGCATTTATTTTAACCTTCAAACCTAAATATTGGGTGCTACCAAATCACATCTAAACCTTAGCCTCATATGTGACTTATTCTTCATTATAAATAGACTTGAAATTGCCTCTATTATGTTTAATACTATTATTGAAAGTTTGTTATTAAATTTAATATTTTATCATTTAAAATCATTTTTCTTTTACTTTAGGCAGATGAAGATGGTATAAAAACAATGTTACCAAAAACAAAAGCAAAGCATATGTGAACTGTAAAACCTTATTCTTACACAAAGGTGTAAAGTAATGTAATTTTCAAATATCTCACAAGTATATTAATATCATATTGATATAGAATTGGAGGTAATACCTTAAAAAAAAAATAGTTAAATGGGAAAGGTGTAATGGTGGGCACGCTTTAAATAATATTTATGCCATGCCATATGAATATTGAATTGGAGTTAATTGCTTCCATCAAAACAAAAGTAAATTGGAGTTAATTGCTCCCATCAAAACAAAAGTAATAAATTAAAGAAGAGTGGATTCTCTCCCCGTTACATGGTGTTATTAACGCGATGTTGATGTACTAAGTATAAATTGCAAACCAACAAGGCTAGAAGATACAATTAGGTTGTATACCTAATAAATAATTAATAAATTATATAATCAATATAATTATAGAGAAGGTCATAAAGAAGTAATTTGTATTTTTTTAATATAATCAATAAATTGTAACAAAATGAAAATTTTATATAAGTGTGAGGTTTTGTAGTAAAGTTGTTTAGTATTTTTTTATATTTAAAAAAAAAAAAAATAAGAATATTTACATTTACATTGTTATTTTTGAAAAATCATTAAATTTAATTTTTTAATATATTTTATTTAAATTAATAAAAATTATCAAATATTTTAAATGTTGAAATTTATTTAAAATTAAAAATCAAAAAATATTGAAAAGTTTTTTTTTTAATTAATAAACTTATATTATGTTTAATGATTAAATTGATAAAAATAAAGAAATAAACTCACAATAAAGCTAGAGAATAGTCAGTTAGCTTTGAATGCAACAACAAGTTAGCTTTGAAAACAACAGATGATCAAATGTACTGCAATTATGTAAACCAAAGCACAACACTCCATTCAATGACATCAAATATAAACCTATCACCACTTCCTCCATCCCTTGTTGTAACTTATGTTATTAAATTACTAATTTCTTAATTTTTTTAATTTTGTTTTTTTCATTCTAGTAAAAACAAAAATAAGATGAAAAAATGTCTAATCAAAATCATGTTGCACCTTTAATCAATATAATACTAACCAAAACTCATATTCAATGACATCAAATATCACCACCTCCTCCATTCCTTATTGTAACTTACGTTATTAAATTACTAATTTCTTAATTTCTTTTAATTTTGTTTTTTCATTCTAATAAAAACAAAAATAAAATGAAAAAATGTCTAATCAAAATATGTAACACCTTTAATCAATATAATACTAGATATATTCAATTTCTATAACAAAGTTATAATTTTTTTATTTAATCTAAACTCAAACAAAATTGAGTATAAAACAATTATAATGTCCCTATTAATTTTTTTATTTAATTTAAAATCAAACAAAATTGACTATAAAAATAATAATATTATAACAAAAATTAAAATATTATAAAAATTCATTTTAAAAATAATTTGTAATTTTTTAACAAAACCAATAATAATGAATATACATAATTTCACAATCGGACAAAACACTAACACTTCACGTAC